>JASTWP010002880.1:0-34732 GCA_030770255.1 Temnothorax ravouxi
AGTAGGTAAGGTAAGAGAGTTCTAACTCGGGGATCTGAGGGGGGTGAGGGGCGGGGGGAAACCGCGGGCGGAGGGGGGGGGGCGGGTCAAGGGGAGACCGCGGGGAGGGGGAAACCGCGGGGAGTGGGAGGGGGGAACCACGTTTTGGAGCGCCGCGGGGAGGGGGAGGGGGGGGAACCGCGTTTTTTGAGCACCGCGGGGAGGGGGAGGGGGGGAACCGCGTTTTTCAGCGCCGCGGGGCGAGGGGGTCCGCGTTTTCCGGCGCCGCGGGGCGAGGGGGTCCGCGTTTTCAGGCGCCGCGGGGCGACCGCGTTTTCGCCGCGCCGCAGAGTTCGCGTTCGCGTTTTCCGGCGCCGCGGAGCGACCGCGTTTTCGCCGCGCCGCAGAGTTCGCGTGCAACGGCCGCGCCGGTCCGCGTGACGTCACACGCTTGCGTTATCTCTCTCTCGCCCCGGTCGCGCGCGTCTTCTCGTTCGCGCGCGGTCCCTCCCGGCCCCCGGTCGCCGTTCGCGCGCCCGACTCCCGGCCCCCGTTCGCGTTATTTCTCCCGGCCCCCGGCCCCCGTTCACGCTCACAATCGCGTTTAATTAAATTTATATTATACATAGAAAATTCGCTTACCACCGCGGGATTTGAACTAAAAACCTTTGGCTCTTGAGTCAATCACCTTCAGAATACAGGCCAGTCCTCTTAATTTACACCGCGGTATTGCACTCACGCGCTAAACTCAATAATAATATCCAGACTCATAATAATATCCAGAGGTCCATAATAGTTGGAAATCGAGAAACTCCCGGTTCGATCGGAGATCGGCGATTCCGAGTTCGCGACGGATCAGATATCGCGGTACGTCGACTCTCCACAAATCCAATCTGCCACAATTCCTCCCGAACGGTTCGCTGATTTTCACGATCTTGAATTTAGAATTAACCACCGGTTTGCACAATTTTATGTACTCGTCGCTCATGTCACGTTAAAAAATGTTCAATCATAAAATAATAATGAAACTGCGGTGTTGCACTAACGCGTCTAAATCAATTAGACGCTGTATTCTCTACCGCTCATGAAAACGACATCTTCTATTCTTTCCCAGTATATTTGGAACTTGAGAAAATTTCGGTTCGATATAAGTCAATGGAGCGATATTGTTTTGAAGAACAAACGTGTCTCGCGGTGACTTCATTGCACACGTGCAAAACTGCAAATTTTGCAATTTCGCAAAAGTCAATGGAGCGATATTGTTTTGAAGAACATGTCGCAACATGTCTCGCGATGATTTTATCGAACACGTGCAAAACTGCAAATTTTGCAATTTTGCATAAGTCAATGGAGCGTTATTGTTTTGAAGAACATGTCGCAACATGTCTCGCGACGATTTTATCGAACACGTGCAAAACTGCAAATTTTGCAAATAGCGCTGATGTACGGCTGCTGAGATGAAATTTGATATGATATGCAAACGATGCATCATTAGTAGAATATAAAATGACGAATCTGGGGGATACGCTTAATAGTCGAGAACTGGAAGTCGTGAGTGCAACAAATGGCGTTAGCAAGAGGATCGCGCAATAACATGGAACAAGAATTTTTGGAGCAATCCACCCTGTTAAATTCGAGAGAAGACTTTGTCGCGTGGGAGCAACGATGCGACGAGTTTATCGAATCGTTGGAAGAACAAAGCCGAATTAAACGGCCACGATTATCGATCGATCAGTCATCGATCGGTCTCAAACAGTCGTTGGTCGCTTGTATCGCGCGACTCGAAGGTTTGAAAGACTCGGTACGTCAACGTTTCGTGCATGGGGGTGCTGGATACAGTGCGAGTGAGACAGGACTCAGATGGCGCGAGATAGATACGGCTTTTGAAAGCCGTATACTGACCGGTGCGGTAATAAATTCCAAACACATCGACCCTCAACAATTTCTCAAAAATGCGGGAGACATTGTACTCGATCGTGTGCGGAACGTCATGCAACAACATGACAATGTAAAAATTAACACAGTGTTTAATGGTGAATTTGTTGCGGGTGACAAACGCGCGAATAAAAGTATCGCAACGAGAAACTATGAACTCTTTCGTGAGTCCGATCTGTGTGAGTGGTACAAGCGACACGTCATCGAGCCTACCTTAGCAAAGTTGGAGGAATTCCAGGAACGTGATAGCGGATGGGCGTTGTCGAGTATACTCAATTTAACGGTAAATGTGAACAAATATAATCCATTGCACGCGGGATGTTTTGTGGAAATACCGCGAGAAATTAAAAAGAAGAAAGCGGTGATAAACGTGCAATCAAGAGACAATGCATGTTTCGCATGGTCAGTGGTGGCTGCTCTGCATCCAGCCCAAAGAAATGCAGAACGCGAATCGTCGTATCCACATTACACGTCGGTACTAAATCTTACGGACATTGAGTTCCCAATGACGTTGAATCAAATTAAAAAATTTGAAAATCACAACAACATCTCCATCAACGTCTACAGCATCGAAAAAAACAAGGAACTTGCAATCTTGCCATTACGGGTTACTGATCGTAAGATGGACAGACACGTAAATCTGCTGTACATGCATGACGACAACGTGGGACATTTTGCGTGGATTAAGAACCTATCCCGCCTCGTGAGCTCGCAAATCAACAAGCACAATGGTCAGAAATACATTTGCGATCGGTAAGTACTTGTAGTTCTTTTAATAATATATAATATTTTGTATATAAAAAAATTTATAATATTTGCGTTTATTTTTTTGCAGATGCTTACACTACTTCTACACGAGCGAGAAATTGGAAGCCCACACCGTCGACTGTCGGGAGATGAACGAATGCGCGATCAAGTTACCGAGCGATAACGACAAGTGGCTGGCCTTTAAAAATCACAGCAGGAAGGAACGAGTTCCGTTTGTCGTATACGCCGACCTGGAATGTACCCTGGAGAAGATGGAAGCGGATCCGGAAACGTCTAGGTACACATATCAGCATCATCGCGTGTTTAGCATAGGGTACTACGTGCGTTGCTCGTACGACGAGTCGTTATCTATGTATCGGTTTCGTCGCGATAAGGATTGCGTCGCGTGGTTCGCCGAGGAGCTAAGACGTTTAGCTCACGACGTCAAAACTATCTTGTCCACTAACGTACCCATGGCAGATTTCACGCGAGACGAGTGGGAAAAGTTTAACAGCGCAACGCACTGTCACGTGTGCGAAAAACCGTTCGAGCCAGACGACGTGCGAGTACGCGACCATTGTCACCTGACCGGCCAATACAGAGGTCCCGCGCATTCTAACTGTAACTTAAATTATAAAGATTCGCATTGCATTCCCATAGTGTTTCATAATTTATCGGGCTATGACGCACATTTTATTATAACTGAAATAGCAACAGCGTACGAGGGACATGTAGATTTACTCCCAATTACAAAAGAAAAATACATTTCGTTTACAAAAAATGTTCAAAGCACCGAAGATAAAGATAAGAAAACTTGCGTCAAATTGCGATTTATCGATTCATACAAGTTTCTCACCGCTAGTCTCGACAAATTGGCATCTTATCTCAGCAAAGATAAACTGCAAATATTGCAACGCGAATTTTGTAAAATATCCGCAGAAAATTTTGATTTGCTGACACGAAAAGGCGTATTTCCCTATGAATACATTGACTGCGTTGAAAAATTGGAGGACTTGTGTTTACCACCGCGCGACTCGTTTTACAGTTCATTGACAGGTGACACCGTATCCGAGAGCGATTACGCGCACGCCGCCAACGTCTGGCAGCGGTTCTCCATTCGAACGCTCGGTGATTACAGCGATTTATATCTCAAAACTGATGTCTTGCTGTTGGCCGATATCTTTGAAAATTTTCGCGATAGCTGCGTCGCGAGTTATGGACTCGATCCCGCGTATTATTATACTCTACCGGGTTTTACGTGGGATGCTATGTTGAAGCATACACACATCAATTTCGAACTGCTTACCGACATTGACATGGTCATGTTTATCGAACGCGGTATACGCGGCGGTTTGAGTCAATGTTCAAACAGATACGCGTTGGCCAACAACAAGTACATGCAGTCGTACGATCCATCGAAACCGTCGTCGTACCTGATGTATTTTGATGTAAATAACTTATACGGCTGGGCAATGTGTCAACCATTGCCATATGCAGATTTTAAATGGGTCGACGACGTAACCAATTTTAATGTTATGGATGTCGCGTTAGATTCCTCGATAGGCTACATACTCGAAGTCGACTTGGAGTATCCACAACATCTTCACGACGCGCACACTGACCTACCGTTTTGTCCGACGCGCGATAAGCCACCCGGTAAGCGGCAGGACAAGCTCCTCGCAACATTATACGATAAGAAACGATATGTAATACATTATCGCAACCTGCAGCAGTGTACTCGTCACGGTCTCCGTATATCAAAGATTCACCGCATACTGAAATTCGCGCAATCTCCATGGCTTCGCGATTATATAGAACTTAATACGAAATTTAGGACATTGGCCAAGAATGATTTCGAAAAAAATTTATACAAATTGATGAACAATGCCGTGTTTGGTAAAACCATGGAGAATGTGCGCAATCACGTTGACGTGCGACTCGTGACTCATTGGGAGGGTAGATACGGCGCGGAGGCAATGATAGCAAAACCAAATTTTCATAGCCGAAGCGTCTTTTCGGAGAATCTAGTAGCAATAGAAATGCGAAAACTCGAGGTGAAGTTCGACAAACCAATCTACGTGGGTATGTGCATCCTCGATATATCCAAGACATGTTTGTACGAATTTCATCACGAGTACATGTTACCGTTGTATCGCGATAAGTGTAAAGTCACGTACACCGATACGGACAGTCTCATTTACCACATCGAGTGCGACGATGTATACGATACCATGAAGCGCCATATTCATAGATTTGACACTAGCGATTATGCAATCGATAATGCGTACGGTATCCCACTCGCCAATAAAAAAGTACCGGGCTTAATGAAAGACGAAAACAGCGGTGCGATAATGATCGAATTCGTCGGGCTTAGAGCAAAGATGTATGCCTTGCGAGTAGATGGTAAAAAAGATACGAAAAAGGCTAAAGGTGTTAAGAATAACGTCGTAGCTAGGTCGATAACGTTCGACGACTACACGCGGTGTCTGCGCGACGAAATTGAAATGTCGCGACAACAGGCTTGCATAAGATCCAAACTACACGAGGTATACACCATATCCGAAACGAAAATAGCTCTAAGTCCGTACGACGATAAGCGCTACATTATACCCGGTTCTACCGAAACGCTGCCATGGGGACATTATAAAATACCATTGTAAATATATTGTAAATACATTTAGAAAAATAAATGACACATTTGTATGTATAATATGTTTTTATATTGTAATAAATTTTTACAATACATTATTCTTGTGTATCCATGAATTGTGTGAATTATCAAATCCTAACCACTTTACATAAACCTCATCCCCCCTTTTGCGCAAAACTTTTTCAACGAGATACACGTCGGGATTAGCAACGCGATGTAACTCGTATTCGTAGAAGCCGCCGGCGATGGGTTTTCCGCAGGAATCTTCCAACAGATACGTCACGGGATTAGTTTTCTGCACTTTGACGATTCTAAACACCTCCGTGGTCCAATTTGGCGTGTATCCTTTCTCGAAGATTGTCTTGAATTTACTCACGCGTACCGAGTCGCCCACTTTGAATCGCGCGGGAGCAGCGATCTTTACGTGGCTGTACACCGTTGCTAGGAGCTTGTCGGCGATCGCGGGGGTAACATCGATGGGTCGCATGCCGATAGTTCGATGCTTTCGCGCGTTGTAATCCGATACGAGACCCGGCAGCGAGTCGATCCATTTGTAATTTCCATTGCGCGTAAACATTTTCCACATGTCGTTCTTGAGCGTGCGATTGAATCGTTCGACGACCGATGCCTTCATTACGGAATAGGTCGAATAGTGATTGATATTATGTTTCTTCAAAAGTTTCTGCACGTTTGCGTTGTAAAATTCTTTTCCCTTGTCAGTCTGCAAATTTTTCGGGCATCTTCCGCCGTCTCGAATTATTTTCGCGATCGCCGCAGTAACCTCGGGTCCGCTCTTGGCCTTGAGCGGTACGGTCCATGCGTGCTTGCTCAGCACGTCGATAACGGTGAGTATGTAGTGGTAGCCTCTGTTGAATCGCGTGTATGGGCGCATCTCGACCACATCCGCCTGCCAGAGATCATCGTATCCCTGCACTATGACGCGTCTTCGAGAAAAATTTCTTCTCGCAGGAGCGTGTAATTCTTCTACCAACCTCCGTTTTTCAGTTGATTGCTTCTTACCAGCCATGACGATGACGCGCAACTGACGCAGATATCAGATGTACGTTCTTATCTATTCGCGATGATTCGCAATTACATCTTGAATCATCTTTTGAAGTTCGTTTAGGGTAATTTGCACGTTACTCTGGAATGTGGCCATCTTTCTCTCGATTTCATCCTGTTGATCTTTCAAAATTTGCACGCTCTGCTGCACGTAACGTTTATTGGCTGCATCGCCATCATCTACAGGCGGCGCTATCCGTCGAATCTTGCGCGATTTCGCGTCAAAGTCGGTGGCGACCATGCAAAGGGCGTTATCGCGCACGTAATTTCTGATTAATCCGCTCCATTGATAGTACGGTTCCGCATCGTCTCTTCCGAGCGATATACCAAACTTGTTGATCGGCATTTCGATGTTGATTGAACGGATCGCTGTCGCACCATTTAATTTATAATAAATCCAGCCTCGCGAAGTTCCTCGATAATCGACAGGATCTCGTTATCGTGACTGGTGTGACCTGCTAGGCGTGACGCTTCGAGCAATCGAAGACGATCTACGAGCTCGTTGGGATCGTCCCAATGAACATAGTCGATCTTGTTGTCGTTTAATGTCATGGCACGCGGTATACCTTTTCCAGCTTTTTTACCCGATATCGACGATGCAATTATATGGTCGATCTTATTGCCTGTCATGGCACGCGGTATACCTTTTCCAGCTTTTTTACCTGAAATCAACGGCCCGATTATATGTGTGTACTTGTATCCCCTGTTGCTATTTATTCGAGCGTGAGCATCATAATTGCGTTTATGAGCACTCGTCATCAACAGAATGCTCTTGTACGCTTGCAAGTCGTCCTCCGTGTAGATATCGTCATCGGGATATTTCTTAAAGATCAACTCGTAAAGACCGCGTGTGCCAGCGTATCGTATGCCGTCGATAATTATGTTGTCCTCGTTGTTCACGTCGAAACGTTTATTACCGAGCATCATTCCATCGTTGGTGAATTTAACACCGTACGCGATGTCTATACCGCTTTCTTCATCGTCGCTCAGAACTGCCCCGATGTACTTTTGGCTCAATGGACCCAATTCATCTCGCAACGTTTCTTGACCCTCAGATGTTTGCAACTTCTGTCGAACGGACTTCACGAGTGGGTCATTCGTGGTTTCGAAAACATCTTCGTTTGCGAGCACTGTGGGTTGTACGGAAGGCGCAGAGGTTATCGGTGGTTCATTCAATGGACCTTTCGATCGTTTCGATTTACGCGGTTGTAAAATTTTGGTTATTTCGCTCAAATTAGATGGCACATTTATCGATCGTTTCAACGTAACCGGAGTTGAAGCCATTACAGAGTCGTTAAACGAGGCGTTTGGTCGTTTTCGTTTGAGCTTTGGCTCTTCGTCTTCCCACGCCGTTTCATTCTCAATCTTTGACACGTCAGATTCTTTGCCAACGGTGTTTTCGGCAATCTGCCTTAGAGGCTCGATGATGGGCTTAAAGTGTCTCTCCAACGCGACATCTTCCTCCATTTTACCAGTTTTCAAGGCGTGATACTTTTTGCGAATTGAATCGCTCGTTTTTGCAATTTGATTTGCTATCCTCTCGCGCTCTCTAATCTCCTCGCTGCTGTCCATGTTGCGATAACGTTGTTCAATCGACGCGTCGACAACAACTAACCGCGTTTCGGTATCGCAAAGTCGTTAAATCCTTTTCTGTATCGGCCATTCGAAATCGCGCTGTCCTTGTCTATCACCACGAATCCATACTTTTGTTGCCAACACGTATGACACAATTTACTGAAATTATCGTAAGACATATCTGTGTTTACGTGATCGTTGTATACGTGTTTCAAATTGGTACCATCCTGTTTAAACAGAATCAATAAATTCGCGTTGTCGCGTATAAGATGCTTCGGTATCTTTGCATACGTCTGACAAAGATAGAAAGAGTCAACATCCGCGTGCCGGCCCATTGCAAAGTATTCTCTTATCGTATCCTGCTTGTCGCACGCCACGTCATCAAAGATAAAAATAGAATTCGGGAGCGCCTCGCTCGGCGGAATGACGTCACTGTTATTCGAGAACGTAAAGTAGCCAATCTCTTCTATCGGTGTTAGTATATTCTCCAAATATCGATATTTCGGTTGTTGCAACGATTTCGAGTACACATACACGTTCTCGAAACGTACACCGTGCGGACTTTCCAGCAAGCTTATCAAGACGTTTGTCTTGCCGCAATTCGACGGGCCGCTGATGATACCGCGTATAGAAATCGGTAGCATGCCTCCATGTTTGCGCACCTCTTTCGTTAACGGTATTTTATCGTCAAAGTTTGTCACTTTGATCGTCCGCGATTGTCGTACGAACTGCATTTTACCTCCCCTCCACAACAAATAAAAAACAATATCGAGAAAGCTGGCCTATTTATAGAGGCGCGTAGAGCTGAGATGCTCAGTCGTTAAAATGTTTTTGCTCGTGTCGGATAACAGCGATATTTACGATTTAACCGCCGAACAGTTAAAGTATATACCAAAGGTCATTCTACTGCGACAGTTTTATAATCACATAGATTATTTGTGGGATAAGCTTCCCGAACATATCAAGGCAGATTCGGAGGTTCAACAATATCGGCGCTGTTTAATACATTATAATTTGCCGTGTCAGCAAACGCACATCGACGGTCCGCCGCCGTTGATAAAAAACTGCGGCGAATGCCGCCGAAGATAGGCCGAGGTTTGTTGAATCGCGCGATAAACGCGCTTCCGATCGAATTACACATCCCCGGCTATCAATTTTGCGGACCGGGAACTCGCTTAGAAACACGATTGGCAAGAGGTGATCGGGGTATTAATCCATTGGACGCAGCGTGTCGCGAGCACGACATAGCCTACTCGCGTAGCAACGATCTCGCAGAACGACACGTGGCAGACAATATATTCGCCGCGGAAGCGCGGAAAACGTGTCACCGCGAACGATTCTACTCTCGGAGAGAGAGCTGCCGCTACAGCCGTCTGGGCGGCCATGAAGGCTAAAACGAAACTCGGTATGGGTTTGAAAACGAAGAAAAAGAAGAAGACCAAGCGAATACTTCCGGTAGCGAAACGCGGCGGTATCCTACCGATCCTGCCGTTATTAGGGGTTCTCGGCTCGTTGGTCGGCGGAGCGGCGGGAGTCGCAAAGGCCGTGAATGATAACAAAGCCGCGCGGCGTCAGCTGGAAGAGATGCAACGTCACAATCGCGCCATGGAAGGTCACGGACTTTATCTCGCTCCGTACAAACGCGGACGGGGAGTCTCGAGGAAAAAAAAAACGTCGAAAAGACGCTAAAAATTCCCAAGGGTGTAACTACCAACGTGCAACTGCAACAATTGGCAAAACGTATGCGCATTCCATATTTTAGAGGTATTTTTATGCGCGACTCGTTACCGATCGGCGATATACGTCGAAACGAGAGCGGTATCGTGAATTTGGATAATACTGAGGGACCGGGTACTCACTGGGTGGCGTACGCGAAGAGGGGAGATCGTGCCATATATTTCGACAGTTTTGGCAATCTTCGACCACCAAGAGAATTGGCGCAGTATCTAGAGAACAATGTAATAGAGTACAATCGCACGCCTTATCAGCGATACGATCAGAGCAATTGCGGACAACTGTGTCTGCGTTTTCTACAGTCGGTTGACAATCAATTTAAAGACCGGCGTTACGCTGTTTAATCTCAGTATTCATTCAAACATGTCACTGACATTTACGCTCACCGGCAAGAGCAGCATCCTCGCGGTAAGCTACTTTCCCGCCGTGGATTTGAGCGATGGCGATTACGAGCTCGGTCTGACAGATTTTGAAACCTATCACACGATACCGAATGTAAATTCGTCGAACAATATATTCTACTATGGCGACGACGACAAAGAGATTACCATTCCCGAAGGATCGTACGAACTGCGTGATATAGACATGTATCTGAAACGCGCTCTTTTATGGGACCAACCCAATAATGTCTCGACAAACGAAGATGACCCGCACCCATTGATTATTATTCGAGCCAACAATAATACGATGAAGAGCGAGATCAAATGCGCTTATCGGATAAATTTCACAAAACCGAACAACATTGGATCGCTGCTGGGATTTTCAGCGAATCGCGTGCTAAAGTCGCGACAATGGCACGAATCGAATGTTCCGATAAATATCATCAACGTAAACATCATTCGCATAGAGTGTAACGTGACCGCTGGTGCGTACAGCAACGACAAGTACGTGCATACGATACACGAGTTTTCACCGAGCGTGCCTCCAGGATATAAGATATCGGAAGCGCCGGCACAGATCATTTACCTTCCGATCATCGTACGGAGCATTTCGGACTTGACGCTTCGCGTCGTGGATCAGGACGGTCGATTGATTGATTTCCGCGGAGAAGAGATCACCGTTAGACTGCATGTACGAAGACGACGGCGATAACGTGAGATGCTTGTACTGAACGAAGCTGAGCAGGTGCGACAGACGAGAAACAAAAAGACAATCCGATCGCCAAAGAAGAAACTCACTGCGTCGAACGTTGAATTTTTGAAATCATTGGGTTTCGTCGTACGAAATGGCTAATATCTTAAACATTGGAGGTGAACCGATCTTTGACGACAGCATCGTCAAGATTGAGACACACACGTACAATCCGTACGCCAACACAACGTTTGGACATAACGATGAGATAAGAATACCCATACAACAGCAGGATTTATACACGTTGCCGTGTGAAAGCTTTCTCTACGTTGAAGGACGATTGGTAATAAAGAGAAGGAATGATGAGTCTCAGGCAACGCTTGCGAATAATTGCGTGGCGTTCATGTTCGATGAGATTCGATACGAGCTCAACGGCGTGGAGATTGATCGCAACAGAAACGTTGGAATAACCAGTACCATCAAGAACTATGTATCGCTATCGTATAATGATTCTCAACTCATGCGGAATGCTGGCTGGGACGTTGCATCGAGCATACCGGAAGGATACTTCAACTTTTGCGTACCGCTCAAGTTATTGCTAGGCTTTTGCGAAGATTACAAACGCGTCGTTGTTAACGCTCGTCACGAATTAATTTTGATACGAGCGCGTAGCGATAACAATTGCATTGTAGGAAATCCGGCGACAGAGCCGGAAATCGAATTGTTTAAAATACAGTGGCGAATGCCTCACGTCACATTAAACGAGATCAATAAGCTATCCATGCTACGGGTCTTGGAAAGCGGGCGATATCTTAGTGTCAGTTTTCGTTCGTGGGATCTGTACGAGTACCCCATGTTGCAGAGCACGACCAAGCATTCGTGGGCCGTCAAAACGGCGACTCAGCTAGAGAAGCCGCGGTACGTTATCTTTGCGCTGCAGACTGCCCGCAAGAATATCATGTCTCAAAATGTTAGCGTATTCGATGACTGTAACTTGACCAATGTCAAACTTTATCTAAACTCCGAATTTTATCCGTACGACGACATGAATCTGGATTTTACTAAAAATCGATACGCCGTTCTTTTCGATATGTATGCGCGTTTTCGTAAAACTTATTACGGATACGATTCCATCGATACGCTTTGCAGCTTGTATACATTCCTGATGGAAGGACCTTTTGTTGTCATCGATTGCTCGCGACAAAACGAATCTGTCAAGAGCGCCACCGTGGATGTGCGAATAGAATTTGATTGTAAAGAAAATGTACCTGCAAATACTACCGCCTATTGCCTCATCTTGCATGATCGTGTAATCGAATACTGCCCGCTGTCTAATGTAGTGCGCAAACTCATGTAAATTGTAATATCAGCAGATATTGCGATATAAGATACACTGATGTACCGCGATAAGATACAGATTGCTCCATCGTTTCGTCATGATCGTACCGACGTTTGTCGATCTGCAGGGATTCACCGTCGGGATGAAATTTGTCGTGAAAGAGGTGGCGGTTCTGAGAAACGGGACCGTTTTGGCGCATTACATTTTTACATGTCCCATGCCATGGAGTCTCCTCGCGAAATCCGACAAATCATGCGCTTTCTGGTTGATTGCGAATCACCATGGACTACGATGGGAGGACGGAAACGTGCCCTACAGCATGGCGAAACATCTAATTACATCGGCTGTACTTGGAGAGGGCGACGAGACGTCGACTCTTGTGTACGTCAAGGGATGCCAGAAACGAGAATGGCTGGTGGATCTGCTTGAGAATAAAGCGAGAAAAAATCTAAAAATTGAGACTTTGGATGCAGATTACGAAGATATCGAATCTTTAAATAATATAGATGTTACTAATACTGTAAGATGCGAAAAACATGTTAAGAATTGCGCATTACAAAATGTATTAAAAATATTTAACTGGTGGTCGCGACACCAGAAATAATTTTTTGAAATAAACTGTATATGTGTATATAGATGTTTTATTTCCTTTTCCCACATACTTTGTAGTATAATATAGATGTTTTAGCTGTTTAAAAGACGTTTTAGTTGTTTTTAAAGACGTTTTAGTTGTTTTTAAGGACGTTTTAGTTGTTTTGAAAGACGTTTTAGTTGTTTTAAAAGACGTTTTAGTTGTTTCTAAAGACGTTTTAGTTGTTTTTAAAGACGTTTTAGTTGTTTTTAAGGACGTTTTAATTGTTTTTAAAGACGTTTTAGTTGTTTCGAAATACGTTTTAGTTGTTTCTAAAGACGTTTTAGTTGTTTTTAAAGACGTTTTAGTTGTTTCTATAGACGTTTTAGTTGTTTCTAAAGACGTTTTAGTTGTTTTTAAAGACGTTTTAGTTGTTTCTAAAGACGTTTTAGTTGTTTTTAAGGACGTTTTAGTTGTTTCGAAATACGTTTTAGTTGTTTTGAAAGACGTTTTAGTTGTTTTAAAAGACGTTTTAGTTGTTTCAAAATACGTTTTAGTTGTTTCAAAATACGTTTTAGTTGTTTCTAAAGACGTTTTAGTTGTTTTTAAGGACGTTTTAGTTGTTTTTAAAGACGTTTTAGTTGTTTCAAAATACGTTTTAGTTGTTTTGAAAGACGTTTTAGTTGTTTTAAAAGACGTTTTAGTTGTTTCAAAATACGTTTTAGTTGTTTCAAAATACGTTTTAGTTGTTTCTAAAGACGTTTTAGTTGTTTTTAAGACGTTTTAGTTGTTTTTAAAGACGTTTTAGTTGTTTTTAAAGATGTTTTAGTTGTTTTCAAAGACGGTTCCCTTGTACACTGTCAACGGTTTAGAATTAGAACTCTCGATCATTAAATGTTTTCTCTCATCTGTCTCATATAAATTATTAAATATTCTTCCTCATATTTCCAATAAAAAGAAATCACTTAAAATGATATAAAAAATAATGTAGCTATAATGGGTGATGGGAACGAGAAGACGCGCGCGAACGGGGGTCGGGAGCGAGAGGGTCCGCGCGCGAACGGGGGCCGGGGGCCGGGAGAAATAACGCGAACGGGGGCCGGGAGTCGGGCGCGCGAACGGCGACCGGGGGCCGGGAGGGACCGCGCGCGAACGAGAAGACGCGCGCGACCGGGGCGAGAGAGAGATAACGCAAGCGTGTGACGTCACGCGGACCGGCGCGGCCGTTGCACGCGAACTCTGCGGCGCGGCGAAAACGCGGTCGCTCCGCGGCGCCGGAAAACGCGAACGCGAACTTTGCGGCGCGGCGAAAACGCGGTCGCCCCGCGGCGCCTGAAAACGCGGACCCCCTCGCCCCGCGGCGCCGGAAAACGCGGACCCCCTCGCCCCGCGGCGCTGAAAAACGCGGTTCCCCCCTCCCCCTCCCCGCGGTGCTCAAAAAACGCGGTTCCCCCCTCCCCCTCCCCGCGGCGCTCCAAAACGTGGTTCTCCCCTCCCACTCCCCGCGGTTTCCCCCTCCCCGCGGTCTCCCCTTGACCCGCGCCCCCCCCTCCGCCCGCGGTTTCCCCCCGCCCCTCACCCCCCCTCAGATCCCCGAGTTAGAACTCTCTTACCTTACCTACTAACGATCTAGTAGATAAATTATAGGTCGATAAACTTATCGGTCAGGAGGAAGATTTCTATTTAGGTAAATTAGGTATTATATATATTGAGTCAATTGCTTCATGTATATCTAGAGAGATTTCGTATCCTTACATCGTATTACCACCGCTGCCGAAAAACAAAGTTCTCTACGCTTGGCAGAAAGTGCCGCTAGGGAATTTTTAAGTCGATTCTTATGAATCAAGCTTGAATTCGATGTCTAGTTATCCCAGGTTGCCGATGACGAGGTCCAGATAGTGCGCTTCATAGTTTTCGGTGTCCAGGTGTAATAATACGTTGAATTCGATGTCTACGTGTTCCAGGTTGCCGATGACGAGGTCCACATAGTGCGCTCCGTAGTTTTCGGTGTCTACGTGTATTAATACCTTGAATTCGATGTCCACGTATCCCAGGTTGCCGATAACGGGATCCAGATAGTGCGCTTCATAGTTTCCGGTGTCCAGGTGTAATCGTACGTTGAATTCGATGTCTAGGTGTTCCAGGTTGCCGATGACAAGATCCACATAGTGCGCTTCGTAGTTTTCGGTGTCCAGGTGTAATAATACGTTGAATGCGATGTCTAGGTGTCCCAGGTTGCCGATGACGATGTCTAGATAGTGAGCTCCGTAGTTTTCGGTGTCTACGTGTATTAATACCTTAAATTCGATTTTTAGGTGTCTCAGGTTGCCGATGACGAAGTCCACATAGTGCGCTTCGTAGTTTTTGGTGTCCAGGTGTAATAATACGTTGAATTCGATTTCTAGGTGTCCTAGGTTGCTGATGACGAGGTCCAGATAGCGCGCTCCGTAGTTTTCGGTGTCCAGGTGTAATAATACGTTGAATGCGATGTCTAGGTGTCCCAGGTTGCCGATGACGATGTCTAGATAGTGAGCTCCGTAGTTTTCGGTGTCTACGTGTATTAATACCTTAAATTCGATTTTTAGGTGTCTCAGGTTGCCGATGACGAAGTCCACATAGTGCGCTTCGTAGTTTTTGGTGTCCAGGTGTAATAATACGTTGAATTCGATTTCTAGGTGTCCTAGGTTGCTGATGACGAGGTCCAGATAGCGCGCTCCGTAGTTTTTGGTGTCTAGGTGTAATAATACCTTGAATTCGATGTCTACGTGTTCCAGGTTGCCGATGACGAAATCCACATAGTGCGCTTCGTAGTTTCTGGTGTCTAGGTGTATTAATAACTTTAAATCCAAATGTAGGACACGTAGATATCGAATTCGAGGTATTAATACACGTAGACACCGAAAACTACGGAGCGCACTATGTGGATCTCGTCATCGACAACGTAGGACACCTAGACATCGAATTCAACGTATTATTACACCTGGACACCGAAAACTATGGAGCGCACTATTTGTAACCCGTCATCGGCAACCTGGGATACCTAGACATCGAATTCAAGCTTGATTCATAAGAATTGACTTAAAAATTCCCTAACGGCAAATTAATAAAATTATGTCATGACATAATAAAAATTCGCTGAATTAAAGTTATGTCTGGACATAATAAAAACTGGACAAATTAAAATTATGTCTTGATATAATTTATTATGTGTATACACATAATTTTAATTTATACAATTTTTATTATGTGTACACAATTTGTTTTCGAATGAACGTAAAACGTATTTGTTACAATATCTATCCATTATTGAAAATCGATATGCGCGACAAAAGCTCTTGTATATCATTAATTATGTTATTATTTATTATATATATTTCTATCCATATATTTTCAGTATTATTATTGTTACATTAGAAAAATTATTGGCATTTAGGATAAGAATCTTTTTCCGTTAGTTTGTAAGTTTCATGATTAAAAAGATCATGTCGTATTATTAACATATACCTAAGATTTATAGAATCGTTATTAATTTTATTATATATCTTAATTGCGCGAATCTTAAATATGTTTTGTAAAAATTATGCACAATATTCCTATGCAAGGATACTTGTTTAATTATTTTTTCCTATTGCATTTAAGTATAGAAAAATATACAATTTCTATGTGTTTGCACTTTATATTTAATGAGCAGGCAATTAATTATATATGATTTAATTTGCGTCTGTCTCTTTATTGACTGACATAATTATACACTTTTAAATCTTTTTCTTTTCTAAAATTCAATCAATTGAATAGCAAAAACTACGTTATCATATTATATATTTTTGGTACGTAGTGTGTAAATGTATTTTAAAATAAAGATTATATATTTTCTACTAAATTATTTACACACACGTGCGGTTTTAGATAATCATTTTTTGCCAACTCAAATACGTTCCTACTCAACTGCCAAAATGTGAAAGATAATTTTATCTAGTTATGACATTCGCTCGAATTCCCGAAATAATTTTCAAGGATGTGAGTACAAATACATATATATATATTGAAAATTATTATATATTAATATATATATATATAATATGTATATATTGTCACGACTTTTTCACTCCCGGAGCGGTCCGGGGCATGTGCCGGATCAAATGGATTAAGGAGAGCGGGATGACAGGCCTTTCCGACGATTCCCTCGCACCTCCGACACTTCGCGAAACAATTTTACCGTTAGGCGCCAGACGCGTAAGTGCGGGTCCGCGAAATCGCAAAAGAAAATCGAAACGAGACGCAAAACAAAACGTGTGGATGTGCGAGGAATCGGCTAGCTCGACCGAATTCTAGGGCGGGGGTGATGAAGGACAGCGCAATATTCGGCGAGGTGACATGAAATCAATAGCTCACTTAATTAACAAAGAAAATAAGAAATTAACATTTATTGTTTGATTGATAACTTTGCGTGAGATTAACAAAGCCGAGTTGGTTTCCATAGATCGGCCAAAATAGCGAGATCTTACGCCAAGCGTGGGCGTAGCGCAAATAACGTCCCAACGCAACAATAATTGAACGCAATATTATCGAACGAACGCAAGGTGGAATATCGCCAAGGGATCTTAACGCGAAGAATAAAGCGCCAGGGCGCTCGACGAAACGCGAAATACTAAACTAACGCGAGGAAATACACGGAATTGCCGCGAGTAATAACGAGACGCAAGTTAAAATCACCGCAAGCAATATCGTAACGCCACTCATACTCTAAGGCGAATACTACATTAACGTGACCAACCCGTTGACGAGAATAACACGAATCGCATCCTAATGCGAAAAATCGGTCGGCACGAACAATATTCTGCGCGAATAATACGTCAGTATCATCGACATTCCACCGCAGTCGCGATTCTAACATCGATATTCGAACGCAAGTAATTTTCGGACGCGAGTACCTCGATAACATAATTATCATCGGGATGCAGTCACACTAACGCGATTAATGCCGTGGCACAATTAAACGGACGCGAATAACATAATAACGCAACTCACATCGCGTGTGGATCTAAGTCCCGACCGGGTGGCTTACTACGCACCACGAAATACGCATTCTTGAACGCGAAGGTTCGCGAGAAAAGGGCGTATCCGCGAGATCTACGTCGAGGTTAACGCGTATCCCGCGATCTCCAGGAGTCTATGATTTTGGTCGCGATCCCACTGCCACAAGACCATTCCGGTGCCCTTCGCTCTCGTTATCGATCACTAATCACGCCTGATCAGCGAATACGCTAACTATCGCGAGAATTCCCGAGCGAAAGCGCGCCCCGGAGAGCGTTGTCGTGGCTTTTACACGAGAGCATTACCGAGGCAACCTCACCGTAGGTCAGCTTCTTCCCGAGACTCCTCGCCGTCGTCCCAAGGGCCAAAAGAGAATCGTCGCCAGAAATCGTGGAGTTCCCGAGGCCCGCGATAAAGACTCGAACGTGAAATATAATGTCGCGACTTGAGTTGACGTGCGTACAGCCACGAGGACGATTCAGTAATCATCTCAAAATTCTCGCTCGATGGCGGAATCGATAACGTACCCCACCCCGGGCGTACGCGGCCCCGCAAAACTATCGCGCGGACCAATAGGGGGTGAGCTCGCAGGCTCGCGATGTCTCGCCGCACAGGGCCGTTAATCACGGCTTTTCGCAAGGCGCTCAACGGTCCTTCGTTCGCGCAGCAATTTTTCCGGGTTTCCTCCCGGCGCAGCGGACGGGACGTGATTGCCTCCGTGTTCCTTCCTTTCGGCCCGGGTATGGTGGCCAACCACCCCGACATCCGGTCAGTAGTGTGAGGAGGGCAGGTGAGTTGATTTTGCCCCGGCGTCCCGGGGTCCTGCCTTCACGGATCCGCCCGTCACTGCGTCACGCGCCCCGCGCGTATCCTCTCGCGCCCCCCTGTGCTCCGCGGCCCGCAAGCATACTCGAAATCCGTTTGTCGTCGCCCAATTCTCGCTTCCGTCCTTGTCGTCTACTCCGCTTTTCCTTGGTCCGATCTCAGGAACTCCTGTTCTTGGCTCGGTGAGGCGCCGCGTAAATAATACAAAATAACATAGGATTAATAATAACGCAACGCGATTAGAATAGGCCCCCTGGAGATCTCGCATCGATTCGTTTGACCGTCCTCGGGCATTAAAAGGCGTGTGCCGGATCAAAAAGATTGAGGAGAGCGGGATGACAGGCCTCTCCGTCGATTCCCTTGCACCTCCGACACTTTGCAAAACGATTTTACCGTTGGACGCCAGACGCGTAAATGCGCGTCCGCGAAATCGCAAAAGAAAACCAAAACAAGACGCAAAACGAAACGTGCGGATGTGCGAGGAATCGGCTAGCTCGACCGAATCCTAGGGCGGGGGTGATAAAGGGCAGCGCAATATTCGGCGGGGTGACAAAAAAAAATAATACGAACTCAAACGATTAACAGCTCAGGAATAACATTTATTCTTTAGTAACTCAAAAAAAAAAACAAAACCATAAATGCCAATTCGCAAGTTATTTGCTCGGAGGCGACACACTGTCTCCGGCGAATCTCGAACTCTAAGAATAATACGCCGGGGTATTCGGCATAACGCGAAGTACGAGAACGGACGCGAGAAGAAATACGGGATTACCGCGAACACTAACGAAACGCAAAATTAACGCCAATAATATCTAGACACAGGTGACATCATAACGCAAGTGATATCCTAACGTGACTAATAGTCTAACGCAAATAATCGGTTGACGCGAACATGATCCGATTGCGAGTAATAGCGCGAATAAGACTCTGACGCGAGAAATTACCGCACGCGAGTAATACTCCAACGCAAGGAGCCGAACACGATTAATATTTCAACGCGAGTAGTCCGAACGCAATTATTCGAACGCGAAGACTCAGCCGAACGCGAAAAGTATTCCTACGCAAGATATCAGTAGACCCGGACAACATTCTAACGCGAATAATATGCCGCCGTGAACGATTATACAACGCAAACGCTAAATTAACACAAATATGATTGAGCGCGAGTAATCTCCGAACGCGAGTAGGACGACAACGCGAATAACATCCAACGCAATTAACCGAGGCACAGACTATTCTCACGCAGGCATTATCGCTCGTAGAATCTAAGTTCCGACCGGGCGAAATACTACGCACGACGAGACACGCGGACGTGAACTCGACGGGCGCGAGAAATGGCGCACTCGCAATATTGAACGGCGTCATCGACGCGCCTACCGCGATCTCCAGGAGTCTATATTTCGGTCGCGATTCCACGGCCACGAGACCATTCCGGTGCCCCTCGCTTTCGCTGTCGATCGCTAAGTTCGCCTTGCCGGCAATTACGTTAATTATCGCGAATATTCTGGAGCGAGAGCGAGTAGGAAAAGGATGACAGTTCTAGGCCGGGAATCTCAGGGGGGAGCGGGGCGGGGGGGACTCGCGGCCAAGGGGACTTGCTGCCACGGGGTCTCGGGGGGGGGACCACCGCCGCTGGGCCGCGGGGTCTGGGGGGAGGGGGGAGTCGTGGGCGAGAGTCCTAGGGTTGGGAGGGGGAAGGGACTCGAGGGCAAGGGTCCTAGGGTTGGAGGGGAGGGGGGACAGGCGAGCGCGTCGGAACATGTTTTTATAAACAAATGCCGCCTCGCGTCGATGTTCGGACGATAGTATTTATAAACAGATGTCATTTCACACTTCAGATGTGAGCGAGCGAGCGCCTATGGCAGGCGGCTATAATTTATGACTGGCGTGACGCCGCGGTCCTTTTCACTTTTCTTCGTAGGAAAAGCCGTTTATCGAGGTTTCGCGGCGCCATTCGGTTATGGCGTCGCGCGTTACAAAGGCGAGCGCCGATCATAGACAGCTGGATTTTATAAACACTAGACATAAGTGCAGCAACGCGACTCAATTTCTATGGGTATCATTCCGCATTCGAGCATCGATGGTCGACGTAGGTACTCGACCAAACATTTTATGACTTAACCGCCGCGGTCTCTCTTTATTTTTCTGTCCAGGAAGAACCACTTATCGGGGTTTCGCGGCGCCATTCGGTTATGGCGTAGCGTGTTACAAAGGCAAGCGCCGATGACATGCAGCTGGATTTTATAAACACTAGACGGCATAAGTGAGCAACGCGACTCAATTTCTATGGTATCATCCCACACTGCGGATGGTCGAGCATCGATGGTCGACGTAGGTACTCGACCAAAAATTTTATGACTTAACCGTCGCGGTCTTTCTTTATTTTTCTGTCTAAGAAGAGTCGCTTATCGGGGTTTCGCGGCGCCATTTGGTTATGGCGTAGCGTGTTACAAAGGCAAGCGCCGATGACAGGTTGCTAGATTTTATAAACATCAGACAGCAGAAGCGCAGCAACGCGACTCAATATTTCTATGGGTGATATTGTTTCTCTGCAGTGTATGCACACCATGCACTAAAACAGAAGAAACAATACGCGATGCTCTAGTTAGAATGAGAGGAAAAGACGATAAAAAAAAGTATATAAGGAAGAATGAAGCGAGTCAAAATCACAGTCTATGATTTGAAAGTCTACGCGTCGGTTGAGAAAAAGGATAGCGGTTATTTTGGAGATGACAATAATTTCGATATGGATCGCACGTTAACGGACGACAGTGATTATTTCAGTGATGGAGACGACAATCATGAAGAAGTCGTCGATAAAATAGTGCTGCGTTGGGAAATCGTTGCACTAAATTTACGTACGAGACATTGCGTAATATATTTTTATTTTTCAACGGGTGGTGCACTTGCACTATGTGCTCCGTGCATGGTTGATCTATTGGACATTGATTTCGGCATGTACGCTCGCCTAAAACACTTCGTTGATAGACGCGGAACAATCCATGGTCGGTATTGTTCAAGATGTCGAGAATCATTGTACATGATATTTCCGCGTAATATGTGCCCGATTTGCACACGATAAGAAAAAAAACATTAACCTCGGCTCTTAAAAGTTCATACTCGGGGCTGAAGTTTTATGTTTCAAGTGGGCGTTATAAAAAACATTTTTTTTAAAACTGTGAACAAAAATGGAAATAGACAATAATTTTGAGGCAATAATGGATGCGGATTCATCCGAAGAGGATCGTCCATTGTCACCGGACAGCAATTATAACAGCGACGAGGACGATAACCGGAGAAAAGTTGTGAAAAAAATAATGTCGCGTGCCAAATTTCTAGCCTTAGATGGACGTACGAAGTGTTGCGCAATTTATTTTTATTACATATACGGTTCAGATAAACTGTGTTATTCGTGTATGCTTACTTCACCAGACACAGGTGAGCACATAAGTAAAGAACGAAAGCATGTAACCGAACCGTACGAGATAATGAACGTTAAATTATGTGCAAATTGTCGTAATATTCTATTGTCCCAAATATATCCATGCGACATGTGCCCGACTTGTATGAAGTGATAAAAAACATTATCGCGAGTAGGACATTATATGTATAACGTGTGCAACATGGTGTGGATAATTGAAAAAAACGCAAGTGATCTTAACGAGTATATAACCCATTTAGGCTATGATCACTATGCAATAAACGGAATCGCCGATGTTTTGAAGAGTTTGGAGAATGACGAACGATTGAGTGATGTGCAACGAATATCACAGGTGGAGTTTCTTCGCGATCGCGAACTCAGCATACGCGGGACCAGTAAACGCATTGTCAGACGAGGAATCGACGAAAGATTGAGGGATGTGCGACGAATATCACCGGTGCAGTTTCTTCGCGATCGCGAACTCGGCATACGCAGGACCAGTCAACGCCAGACAAAAAATCGATATCGATACCGAGCATTCTTATGACTGGGACTTTAACGTGAAACGAAAAGTGTATCGACAGCTGTATGACGATTGCGATGCTGAAGCAACTAGATTTGCCAGCTTTAGCGAATATTACGTTAAAGCGGACTATTGGAAGTATCACTATTGGGCGATTGAAATTTTTTGAAAGATCGAGGATGGTGGTTGTGAAGCAATGTACATTAAGATTCATACAGGTATTGGAAAGTACGTTGAATTATTGGTGATGAACAATTCAAAACGTATGTATATGTACCTTCAAGATCGGATCGATGATGCCAATTATACATTGATGTTTGAAAGAACCGGGGAACGTTTTCATGATGATATTGAAAATTGGTACTTTGATGCCTCCTGCGCTTCAGTTCATATCATTTTATGGAAGCGCACTATGCCATTCAATATTGCACACGATATTGTCCGGCGTGTGATCGAGTCACGTGCAAGTGCTCCATCGGAGAATGTGATGCGATGTAAAAAATATTGTGAAAAAGACAATATTAAAAAACATGGAACATCCCGATGAAACGGAACGCGACCTGGCGGAACGATCCAACCAAATCGCTTCCTTGGGCGAATATCTTGCATGGGAACAGCGATGCGAGGAATTTATTGAGCGGTGCAAAGAAGACTGTCGTTCCAAACGTCCGCGGCTCTCATCAGACGACTCTCATACTGTCGGAAACAGACAATCTTTAGTGGCAAGAATCGCGCGACTCGAAGGTGCGAAGATTCTATTACAGAGACGGTTCGTACATATCGGTGGTGAGTACGCGGCGGGTAGTAGTAGCGGTAACGAAAACGCGGAAAGACTCGTGTGGCGAGAGATTGATGCCGCGTTCGGAAGCCGTGTATTGACCGGTGCAGTGATAAATACCAATTACATCGAACCGCGACAATTTCTCGAAGATGCTAGAGACATCGTGCTCGATCATGTGCAAAACGTTATACAAAGACACGCAAATGTAAAGATAAACACTGTGTTCAACGGCGAGTTTGTGACGGGTGACAAACGTGGGAATAAAAGTGTCAGCACGGGAAACTGTGAACTCTTTCGTTCGTCCGATCGGTCCGATCTGCGCGAGTGGTACGAGCAACACGTTATCGAGCCTACTTTATCGCGTCTCGAAGAGTTTCAGGAACTCGATAGCGGGTGGGCGTTGTCGCGTATACTTAATTTGACAGTGAACGTAAACAAGTACAATCCTTTGCGCGCGGGATGTTACCTCAATTTACCGCAAGAAATTAAATTGAAAAAAAGCGGTAATCAACGTGCAGTCTATGGACAATGCGTGGTTCGCGTGGTCAGTGGTTGCCGCGCTGTATCCTGCCAAGGACCATACATATCGGGAATCCTCGTACCCTCATTATACAAGAATATTAAATTTACAAGACATTGAGTTTCCAATGACGTTGAAACAGAATAAAAAGTTCGAACAACGCAACGATATATCCATCAATGTGTATACCATCGAGGGAGAGAAGACGCCAACCGTTCTCCCAATACGGCTCACCGACCGGAAGAGAGAAAAGCACGTAAATCTGCTGTACGTGCAGGACCCGCGAGACGGCAACGTGGGACATTTCTCATGGATAAGAAATCTATTGCGTCTCGTTAGCACGCAATTGAGTAGGCACGATGGTCGGAAATACTTTTGCGATCGGTGAGTACTTATACTCCTTTTAATAAAATTATAAAATATTTTATTTTGTATTTAATAATTTACAAAAATTGTGTTTTTTTTGCAGATGTTTACATTATTTGCATTCGAGCGAGAAATTGGAAGCCCACGGTGTAGACTGCCGAGAGATAAACAACTGTGCCATCCGACTACCGAGCGAGGACGACAAGTGGCTTAGTTTCAAGAATCACAGCAGGAAGGAACGACTTCCATATGTCGTATACGCCGACCTGGAATGTACCCTCGAGAAGACGGATGCGGATCCAACAACGTCCACGTTCAAATCTCAACATTATCAGGTATTTAGCATAGGGTACTACGTGCGTTGCTCGTACGACGACTCGTTATCAATGTATCGGTTTCGTCGCGATAAGGATTGCGTCGCGTGGTTCGCCGAGGAGCTAAGACGTTTAGCTCACAACGTAAAGACCATTTTGTCTAATGCACACATGGCGGATTTCACGCGAGACGAGTGGAAAAAATTTAACAGCGCAACGCACTGTCACATATGCGAAAAACCGTTCAAGCCAGACGACGTGCGAGTACGCGATCACTGTCATTTGACCGGCAATTATCGAGGTCCCGCGCATTCTAATAACTTAAATTATAAAGATTCGCATTGCATTCCCATAGTTTTTCATAATTTATCAGGTTATGATTCTCATTTTATTATCACGGAAATAGCTACCGCGTACGAAGGACGTGTAGACTTGCTTCCAATTACCAAGGAAAAATACATTTTATTTACAAAGAACGTTAAAAGCACTGAAGATAAAGACAAAAGAAATTGCATCAAATTAAGATTCATTGACTCGTACAAGTTTCTGAGCACGAGTCTCGAAAAATTAACATCCTTCCTCGATAAGGATAAGTTAAAAATATTACAACGCGAATTTTGTGAATTATTCGACGAAGATTTTGATTTGCTGACGCGAAAAGGCATATTTCCATATGAGTACATTGACTGCGTCGAAAAGTTGGAAGATACGTGTTTACCACCGCGCGACTCGTTTTACAGTTCTTTGACCAGTGACACCGTATCCGAAAGCAATTACGAGCACGCCGCAAACGTCTGGCAGCGGTTCTCCGTTCGAACCTTGGGCGAATACAGCGATCTCTACCTCAAAACTGATGTCTTGCTATTGGCCGATATCTTTGAAAATTTTCCCGATAGCTGCGTCGCGAGTTACGGACTTGATCCGGCGTATTATTACACTCTACCGGGTTTCACGTGGGACGCTATGTTGAAACATACGCGTATCAATTTCGAACTGCTCACAGACATTGACATGGTCATGTTTATCGAACGTGGTATACGCGGCGGTTTGAGTCAATGTTCAAACAGATATGCGCAAGCCAATAACAGGTACATGCAATCTTACGATCGGTCGAATCCGTTGTCATTCCTGATGTATTTCGATGTAAACAACTTGTACGGCTGGGCGATGTGTCAACCCTTGCCCTATGCAGATTTTCGATGGGTCAAAGACGTCTCGAATTTCGAGTTTAGCGCGATCGCTTTGGATTCGCCCAAGGGTTACATTCTCGAAGTCGACCTAGAGTATCCGCAGTATAAACACGATGCGCATGACGACCTACCGTTCTGTCCGACGCGCGATAAACCGCCAGGCAAACGGCAGGAAAAATTTCTCGCAACATTATACGATAAAAAGCGTTATGTCATACATTACCGCAACCTACAGCAATGCACGCGCCACGGCTTTCGCGTCACAAAATCTCATCGCGTATTGCAATTCGCTCAATCACCATGGCTCCGCGATTACATCGAACTTAATACAAAATTAGAACACTGGCCAAAAATGAGTTTGAGAAAAATTTATATAAATTGATGAACAACGCGGTATTCGGGAAAACTATGGAGAATGTACGGAACCACGTTAATGTAAAATTATTAACAAAGTGGAACGGTAGATACGGCGCGGAGGCACTGATCTCGAAACCAAATTTTCACAGCAGGAGCATTTTTTCAGAAAATCTGATAGCCATTGAACTGCGAAAACTTGAGGTTAAATTTGACAAACCTATTTACGTCGGCATGTGCATTCTCGACATATCAAAAGTTTGTTTGTACGAATTTCATTACAAATACATGTCTCCCCTGTATAAAGACATGTGTAGAATTATGTACACCGATACGGATAGTCTGATATATCACGTAAAGTGCGAGGATGTGTACAGGGACATGAAACGCAACATCGCTAAATTCGACACGAGCGATTACGCGATCGACAACGCGTACGGTATAACGCTCGAGAACAAGAAGGTGCCGGGCTTGATGAAAGACGAAAACAACGGTGCGATCATGACCGAATTCGTCGGACTCAGAGCGAAGATGTACGCTTTGCGAGTCGACGGTAAGAAAGATACGAATAAGGCTAAAGGTGTTAAAAGTAACGTCGTAGCCAGGTCGATAACGTTCGACGATTACACGCGGTGTCTCCGAGACGAAATTGAAATGACGCGACAGCAGGCTTGCATAAGGTCCGAACTACACAAGGTGTACACCGTGTCCGAAACAAAAATCGCTCTGAGTCCGTACGACGACAAGCGATACATTATACTCGATTCGACCGATACGTTGCCATTGGGACATTATCGAATACCTTTGTAACGTATGTATTGTATGTAATAGTATATCGTATAACGTATAACATATGTATGTAACGTATGTATGGTATAACGTATGTATGTTGTACGTATAACGTATGTATGTAACGTATGTATGTTGTACGCATGTATGTCGTATAACGTACGTATGTTGTACGTATAACGTATGTATGTAACGTATGTATGGTATAACGTATGTATGTTGTACGTATGTATGTTGTACGTATGTATGTTGTACGTATGTATGTCTGTAGTATAACGTAACGTATTATATGTATGTTGTACGTATGTATGTCGTATAACGTACGTATGTTATACGTATAACGTATGCATGTAACCTATGTATAACGTATGTATGTAACGTATATATGTTGTACGCATGTATACATACGTATAACGTACGTATGTTGTACGTATAACGTATGTATGTAACGTATGTATGGTATAACGTATGTATATTGTACGTATGTATGGTATAACGTATGTATGTTGTACGTATGTATGTCGTATAACGTACGTATGTTGTACGTATAACGTATGCATGTAACCCATGTATAACGTATGTATGTAACGTATATATGTTGTACGCATGTATGTCGTATAACGTACGTATGTTGTACGTATAACGTATGTATGTAACGTATGTATGGTATAACGTATGTATGTTGTACGTATGTATGTCATATAACGTATGTATGTCTGTAGTATAACGTACCGTATTATATGTATGTAACGTATGTATGTCTGTACGTATAACGTATAACGTAACGTATTGCGAGTATTATATTACAGTATTGGAAAAAATAATAATAAATATTTTACATGTGTATTTCACATACTTTATTTGTATTTCATATTTTAAACACTTTATATATGTTTTACATATTGCATATTTTTATGTTAAAAATAAAATATAGTTTGCACAAATTAAATAACATTTTCCTTGTGTATCCATGAGTTGTGCGATCCATCGAATCCTAACCACTTTACATAAACCACGTCGCCCCTTCTGCGCAGTACTTTTTCAACGAGATACACGTCCGGATAAGTCGCGCGATGCAACTCGTGCTCGTAGAACCCTCCAGAGACGGATTTTCCGCGATAGTCCTCGAGTAGATAGGTTACGGGATTGGTACGCTGCACTTTAACGATCTTAAACACCTCGGTGGTCCAATTCGGCGTGTAACCCTTTTCGAAAATCGTTTTGTATTTGCTAACGCGTACCGAGTCGCCCACTTTGAACTTTGCCGGACCCGCGATCTTTATCTCGCTGTACACCGTAGCCAAGAGCCTTTCGGCTTTCGCGGGGGTAACGTCGATGGGTCGCATGCCGATAGTTCGATGCTTGCGCGCGTTGTAATCCGATACGAGTCGAGGCAAGGCGTCGACCCATTTGTAATTTCCATTGAGCGTAAACATCTTCCACATGCCGTTCTTGAGCGTGCGATTGAATCGCTCGACGACCGACGCCTTCAATACCGAATATGTGGAATAATGATTGATGCCGTGTTTTTTCACGAGATGTTGCACGTCGGTGTTGTAAAATTCCTTCCCTATATCGGTTTGTAGGTTACTAGGACAATTCCCGCTGTGTCGAATGATCTCAGCGACAGCGTTGGCTGTTTCGCTTCCGCCTTTACCCTTGAGTGGCACGGCCCACGCGTACTTGCTCAACACATCGATGACGGTAAGTATGTAGTGGTAGCCTCCGTTGAAACGTGAGTACGGACACATCTCGACGATGTCAGCCTGCCACAGGTCATTGTACCCTCGCACTATGACGTGTCTTCGGGGAAAATTTCTTCTCGCCGGAGCGTGCAGTTCCTCGACGAGTCGTTGCTTCTCGATACTTTTACGTCCGTCGGAGTTTAGCGATGTCATGTTTTTGTCGCCCGTTTGCAGTTTATTTTTGTTTTTAGCTGTTTTTAAGCTGTTTGTTAACTGTTCCAGAGCCGTTTTGTTAGCTGTTCTTAAGCTGTCAGCCGTTTTTTTCCTGTTCATGAGCCGTTTAATTTCATTCGTCGTCGTCGTCGACGTTCTTTAGCCGTTTGTAGCCTTTCCTGTCTTCGCGTAGTTCGCAGCTGTTTCTAAACCGTTCGTAATCGTTTTTAAGCTGTTTTTGAACCGTTCGACAACCGTCCGACAACCGTTCTCGAACCGCTAGACAGCCGTCCGACAACCGATCTTGAATCGTTCGTTTCTGTTCGTCGCCGTCGTTAATGAACCGTTGCTTCTCTTCACTCGTTGACTTTCGATAGTCGTTTCTGCTGAACCGTTTGTACATTGTTGTTCGTTGTCGAGTCTGATTCAACGATAGGCGAATGGCGAAGCTCGTTTATCGTAGTCCGTAACGCTTGCAGATCCTTCTCAAACGCAGTCAGCTTCTCGTCTGATTCTTTTTGTTGATTGATCAACATTTTAAAGAATTCGTCAACGTATAGTTTATTAACCACGTCACCGTCAGCCTCTGGTTGCGCCACGCGACGAATCTTCCGCGACCTTGCATCAAAGTCCATAACGGTGCGACACAGAGCGTTATCGCGCACAAAATTTCTCATTAATCCGTTCCATCGATGGTACGGTTCCGCCTCGCCTCTTCCGAGCAATATGCCAAATTTGTTAATCGGCATTTCAATGCTGATTGAATGATTCGCCGAAGCATGGTTTAATTTATAATAAGTCCGGCTTCGCGAAGTTCCTCGATGATAGACATGATCTCGTTGTCATGAGCATTGTTGCCAGCGTGGCGCGAAGCGTCGAGCAATCGCAGACGATCCACTAGCTCGTTGGGATCGTCCCGGTGCACGTAGTCAATCTTATTGTCTGTTAGCGTCATTGCGCGAGGCATAGATAATCTTTTTCCACATTTTTTCTTGGATTCGGGAGGGAACAACGATGCGATTATATTTAGATACTTGTGTCCACAGTTGCTTTTTACTCGCTCGCGAGGATCATGCTTGATTTTATGAGCACTCGTTGCCAACAGTATGTGCCTGTATTTTTTCAGATCTTCCCTCGTGTAGATCTCATCATCGGGCATTCTTTTGAAGATCAACTCGTAAATGCCAGGTGTGCCGCCGTATCGTACGCCATCGATAATTATGGTATCCGCGCTATTCACGTCAAAACGTTTATTACCTAGCATCAGTCCGTCTTTGCCGAAATAAATGCCGTATGCGCTGTCTATACCTCGATCGGCGCTCAGAAAACCCTTGATGTACTCTCGGCCCAGTGGACCCAAGTGATCTTGCAACAATTGTAGAAACGTTTCCTGTCCCGTCGGCGTTTCCAACGTCTTTCGTACGGATGTTGCAATCGAATCGTCCGTGGTTTCGAAAACATTCGCGCTTGTGAGGAATTCGGGAATTGTATCTTGCACGGTTCCCGTCGTCGTCGTGGTCGGTGTGGAGGTTATCTGTAGTACTTTCGTTCGTTTTGATTGTTAGATTTAAGCGGTGTCGATGGGAGATTCAACATGGAGTCTGATCGCTTTCTCTTTTTCGACGTCGCATCCTCCCAATTCTTCTCATCCTCTTCCTCCTCCTCGCGCTGTTGAATTGATAGCGGTTCGATTTTCGCGTCAGCGTCGCTCTCCGTCGGTTCCTCTTTTTTCACCGCGGTCAAGCTCGAGTTATCGACGATCTTTTTCAGCGGTCCAATGAGAGGTTTAAAGTGCGTGTCCAACTCAATGTCATTCTCGATCTTACCGGTTTTCAAAGCGCGAAGTTTCTTGCGAATCGAATTACTCGTTTTCGCAATCTCTTTCACGATCTTCTCGCGTTCGCGAATATTCTCGCTCCCGTTGATCGCGGCCATCGCGGGGAAAACAAAGCAGAATGTCGATCTCTATAAGGCTAACGTTTCACTTCCGTCGAGGTATCGGCACCGACTGATTGCTTTTGCGGTATCGCGAACACGTTAAATCCTTTTCTGTATCGGCCGTTCGAAAGCGCGCTGTCCTTGTCTATTACTACGAAACCGTACTTGCATTGCCAACAATCGTGACACAACGAGCAAAATTCGTCGTACGACATGTCGGTATTTACGTGATCGTTGTACACGTGTTTCAAATTGGTACCATCTTGTTTGAACAGGATCAGCAGGTTCGCGATGTCGCGTATCAGATGTTTAGGTATTCTCGCGTACGTCTGACAGAGATAGAAGGAGTCGACGCTCGAGTGCCTGCCCATTAAGAAATACTGTCTCACCGTGTCTTGCTTGTCGCACGCTACGTCATCGAAGACGAAGATCGAGTTTGGACGCGCGTCGCTCGGTGGAATGACGTCACTGTTATTGGAGAACGTAAAGTAGCCGATTTCGTCGATCGATGTCAACCAATTTTCCAAATATTGATATTTCGGCTGTTGCAACGATTTCGAGTATACTGTGACGTGACAAGTCGCGTTCACTCTCCGGACGGGCTCGGCCGAGGGGAATTTAGAGATACTCCCTCGCGCGGAGCGGAGGAAGGGTCCGAACATTAACTTTAATAGCATTTAAGTTTGTAGGAAAGATTGCCAGGGCTGACCGGAGCACGTTTGTAACGGCCATGAGCCGCAACGAAGGAAATCCAGAGGAATAGGAGACGGCTGGGAAACGTGGCTGTAGATCGGGCCGCGTCCGCGCCTCCCCGTGCGCCCCGGCGGGCGCCCAGGGAGATTGGAGATACGACACCGCGCTCGGCAACAACGGCCAGTGACAACCACAGACGCCCGGGGGAACGCCCTGAGCTGCCCAAAAGGCCAAGGCGAACGGAACGGCACGAGGAAGGTACCGTCCTCATGACCGTCGCCCCCAAGGGTGCAGGCGACGTGGCCATGGCCCGGCCAGCCAGGCTCACGTTACGCCGGGATACGAGTCGCGGCCAGGACAGCCGGACTCGTTTGGGCAGGCCGCGCCGAGATGGAGGCGCGAGCAACAGCGCCGAGGCGGAGGCGCGAGCAACAGCGTCGCAGCAGTGGAGGCGCCGTGGAGGAACACCGGCGCGAACAAGTAGAGACGGCGCTCGGATTGGCGGGAGCACGCGGAACGCACAGAGTGCGCAGGCGCGGGGAGCCGGCGCGAGCCCGATCCGCCATTATCCCAGCACTGTCGTGCCAGCCGTTGTCGGGAGCGCATCTCCTGCCTCCCGGTGGACCTCCCGGATGCATCGAGCAGCGAATCTCTTGTAAGGTCATCACCCTGGCGTCTCCGCGGTAGGAACGAGAGCTCGCTCGAGGCGTTGGCCCCGGAAATCCCTGTTACCTCGACGTTGCCGAGAAGGGCACGTGCGAGCGCTTTAATCTCGATATCGATAGGATCGCGAAGATCCTCGCGCCGGGGCCTCGCCGAGGGTGAGTTCTCCCGTACTTCGAGATCGTAGGGGACCCTCCCCGGGAATGCCGCCGCGGCCGACAGTCATGTGCGTGCGTTTTTTGTAGAGTGTCGTTTCGTGTGTTGTGCGCAATCGGGCGGCTAGTGACGACGGGAGTCGCGCCGGGAAGATCGCGGTAATAAATGTGTTAGGCGGGTGCCGAGTGGCCAGGTATTTTGGAGGGCACTCGACCTCGTTACTGTGACGCCACGCATTCGGGCTGTGGAGACCGGGAATTGGCGTTGGTTGCGATCGTCGGGATCGACGTGGCATCGCGGAATCACCGGACTTCGTATGAGACGGGATTCGCGTGGCTGACCGCGGGATCGTCCGCGATACGCGCCTAATTTCGTGTTTCGTGTTGCGTACGGGATCCTAAACGCCCGAGTACCGTCGGCAAAAGTCACATTGGTTTTGTGTACGTGGCACGTGGCCGCGCGTTGTATAGTTTCCGTCCGTGCGAAATCGTCGAGTCGAACTCGCGACAAGACTTCGTTAATTGCGCTGCTATTTTCGATTTGCGCTTTCTCGCGATATTCCTCTTGCGCGGAGGATTTATGTAGTCTCTAAGTATTCGCGTTGGCGTTCGTGGATACTCGCGTTAATATCGCGCAAAGCTGGCGTGTTTGTCAGGTATGTGTGCTAGCCGTCCGGCTGCACATTCGCGTTCGTCGTATTGCGGCGACCTTCAAGTATTCGCGTTCGTGACCTCGTTTAATTATTAAGTATCGCGCTACCGTAGATATTGTACCTATTCCGACTGATTTCGCGTATCTCGTCTATGATTTCACTTCTATTTCATATATTCTATTTGTCCTGTTGCTATTTCTAATATGTTCTTCTAAAATATATTAATTTCTATTTCATTTCTGTGTGTGCTCTAATTGCGTATCGCCCCGCTCCAAATCCCCGCCAGCCGAAAGCCCAGCCCTGAGTATACGGGCAAATTCGCGGATAAAGTAGTAATAGTCTTGTGTTCGGTGGCGTGCTTGGTCACGCCTGGCGCCCATAATAAGTGAAAGAAGTGTTTCGGTAAGTTAATCCCCGATAGCCCTCCTCCGGATAGCGAGACCGGCGGAAAAAGCGTCGCAAGGAATTTTGGCGCCCAACGTGGGGCGTCTCGCTGAGAAATTGAAAAGTATTGTTACGAGAAAATAAAGAAGGGGTGGAATCGGAATTTGGGGAGTGAGCATACGCAATTATTGAATTTTGTGAATTCCTGTGTCTTTTCTTTTGTGTATATTATTGTGTGAGCATGTATTGGCCTCGATTCCCGTGAAAGAAAATTTGGAAATTTGCGTGAATATATGTTCGGGAATTTCGGTGCCACACGAAGTGCGTGCCGTATTGAATTTCGACTCGCTGAGTTATTGCCTTTGTTTTGGTTTGCCTGCCGCTAGTGTTTGACTGTCGGTACCTTAGCGTTTCTTTCGACGAATTCCTACGTGTTTGTCGCGAATGGAATGCTGTTGATTTCGGCACCTCTGCCTAACATGCGAAGCCCTTAGCTTTACGTGCGTTCGGGTGACGGGAAGCAAACCCGACTTTCGGTATTGTTTACCTTTTTTCGTTCCCCTTTGTCCTCGTGACTGGCATATGCGAAGTTAGCGTGAATTGTTCCTAGGGGTATGTATTAGAGTTCGCGCGAAATATTATACAGAGAATTGAGCGTCGCGAAACTTTATTGAGCCGCGTTTTGTGAAAAGTTTGGATACCTTAAGCTCGAACGGGCGTAATTGTAGGTTGGGGGGAGGATCGAAGCATCGCGCCGGTGTCGCGACATGCCCGGGAGTCAATCCCCACATCGTTGGATTAATACATTGACGGAACCTCATTCAACACTTAAAAGCGCGCGGGTTAAAGACTTGCGGGATCTTGCCTACCTTGCGCGCACGCCTCGTTCGTCACGAGGAGGCGAGATTAAGCGGCCAAGACCCCCCGTTTTCCCCCGCGATGAATACAGAAAATACCGGGGTAATGGGTATGGCCGACGGAAAAACGGGGGATCCACCGGCACTCCTTATGGGGGTGAGCCCGAATCCCGCGGCAGGGGCCTGGTCATTGCCCCCGGGGCTCGCGGACCAGCGTACGGATAGGTCGGGGGGACAAACTTACAATTTCGTGCCACCCCCGCTTGCGCGACGCGACCCGCCTGCGACCGAGCGACGTTCTATGCGTGCGTCCGAGGCGTATCACTTGATGCGCAAATGTGATTTGCATTTTTCGGGGAAGCGTGGTAGTGACGCGGAGGCATTCTTGACGCGCATTCAGGAGGCTCGCGCAATTATCCCTATTGATGACGGGGATCTTTTTAAGTGCTTGCCATTATTTTTGTCGGGAACCGCGTTGTATTGGGTGCGCCTGGAAAGTCCGAACTGGCGCGATTGGCGTGATTTTGAGACGGCGTGGAGGGCTAGGTTTGGAGATCCAGATTATCACTATACGTTAAGGGAGGAAGTTCTCCGCCGTACGCAGGGGGAACGAGAAACCGCCGCGGATTATATTACGTGTTTGCGCGCTTTGTTTGGTAGGATGAGCCCTCCCTGGTCCTTGGCGGAACAGCTTACCCTAGCACACCGGAA
>JASTWP010002881.1:0-34676 GCA_030770255.1 Temnothorax ravouxi
TTCTAAATTCATCTTTTTACCCCCCCTTACATGTGTAAAAAGTTTTATAATAAGAACATTTATGTGTATTTAACCGCAACGAATAATTTTTCAAAAATTTATATATTTTTGCATCTCTTATTTAAAAAAATATCTGTTGCGTTATTTAATATTATAAAATTGTAAAATAAAGATACTTTTATACTGAATGTACTTATAATTCTTTAAACAATATTTTAACAATTTTAGCGCTAACTAAAAATTTCTAAATTTATTCATCTGTGTGTGCGTGCGTGCGTGTGTGTTTTATAAAATATTTTAAGTTTTAGATCTCGCGATAGTAGATCTCGCGAGGCTCGCTCCGACGCGCGACGCTCGGCGACCGGACTTGATGGTGGGGCGAGCGCGCAGCGGTTCTTATGCCCGGTCTTCGTGCCCGAACGTCCGGACCCTATTGATGATATTCCCCATAAGACCATACGTGTTGACAGCGTTCCCTAGAATGTATAAGAATATTTATTACAAATATTAGTAATAAATATTATAATTATCTAGATAACAATATCTTTTACTTACGAACAATTCTTATATTTCATAGTGTTTACAATCATGATATTCCTCAAAGAAATGATGCATACAAAAATATTTTTTGCACCAGGAACAACGTATTATGGCAGGTGCATCACATATGGAACAGCGTGGTATTTCTTGTACATCTTTTCCAGAGAAACAAAATCTACTGGATTTTCAAACTGTGGTGGCCGTTCGTCGATATAGCCACTTTTGAACCAAGCGTACTTAAAAAAATTATGGAATCGTGGAGAGAACAGCTGTATATGCGTTAAGGATTGTAATTTAATGATATTATTTCTTAAATGTAAAACGACACAAGGTGTTAAAACAGTGGAAAGTGTAGTTCAATCACAATCAGCAATGACACACAGCTACACCATTATGCCTACAATTTCTGCAAGTGGACAATTACAATCACCTCTTTATTTGGTATTGAAAGAGGCCAGTGGAAGTTTTGGACCACGCGTAGAAGCGACTTTGTTCCGGCCTGCAAATGTTTTCATCGCAGCATCGAAATCAGGCAAACTGACTACACAACACTTTCAATTTTGGTTCACAAATGTTTTTTTACCCGCAACTGGAAGTTTCAGTGTGTTATTACTAGACTCTTGGAGCGGACATTGTCCTGCGAACTTACAAGAGTTTATGCCATCTAAAGATAAAGATGTACGGATTTTAACAATACAAAAAAAACCACAGCAATGATTCAACCTCTTGATGTTTATGGGTTTAGAGTATGGAAGAACTTTGAGAGGACATTTAGTGATCGCGTTACATTGTTAAATTATGATATCAATTTACATTTAAGAAATAATATCATTAAATTACAATCCTTAACGCATATACAGCTTTTCTCTCCACGATTCCATAATCTTTTTAAGTACGCTTGGTTCAAAAGTGGCTATATCGACGAACGGCCACCACAGTTTGAAAATCCAGTAGATTTTTGTTTCTCTGGAAAAGATGTACAAGAAATACGCTGTTCCATATGTGATGCACCTGCCATAATACGTTGTTCCTGGTGCAAAAAATATTTTTGTATGCATCATTTCTTTGAGGAATATCATGATTGTAAACACTATGAAATATAAGAATTGTTCGTAAGTAAAAGATATTGTTATCTAGATAATTATAATATTTATTACTAATATTTGTAATAAATATTCTTATACATTCTAGGGAACGCTGTCAACACGTATGGTCTTATGGGGAATATCATCAATAGGGTCCGGACGTTCGGGCACGAAGACCGGGCATAAGAACCGCTGCGCGCTCGCCCCACCATCAAGTCCGGTCGCCGAGCGTCGCGCGTCGGAGCGAGCCTCGCGAGATCTACTATCGCGAGATCTAAAACTTAAAATATTTTATAAAACACACACACGCACGCACGCACACACAGATGAATAAATTTAGAAATTTTTAGTTAGCGCTAAAATTGTTACAATATTGTTTAAAGAATTATAAGTACATTCAGTATAAAAGTATCTTTATTTTACAATTTTATAATATTAAATAACGCAACAGATATTTTTTTAAATAAGAGATGCAAAAATATATAAATTTTTGAAAAATTATTCGTTGCGGTTAAATACACATAAATGTTCTTATTATAAAACTTTTTACACATGTAAGGGGGAGTAAAAAGATGAATTTAGAAATTTTTTGTTGCTGCCAAAAAATGGTTCTAAAGGGTGAAATCACCCTTTATATGTAGAGCGGCTTTTTGTTTTTCTCGATATATTTCGGAAAGTATTCAAGATATCAAAAAATGTTTCAAATAAAAGTTTTATGGTAAAAACATCTTTATTCAACCACATTAATAAAATTTTAAAAAAAATTTTTTTTTTAATTTTTAATCAAAATTTTGTTTAAAAAATTATTTTTAAAAAATATTATTAATGTTGTCGAATAGAGGGGATTTTACTGTAAAACTTTTATAGGAAACATTTTTTGATATCTCAAATATTTTTCGAGATATATCGAGAAAAGCAAAAAACCGCTCTACATATGAGCAGTGGTTTCACCCCTTAAAACCGTTTTTGGGCCGCTACAAAAAATATCTAAATTCATCTTTTTACTCCCCCTACATGTGTGGAAAGTTTCATTAAAATCAGAATTTTCCACTTCGCGAGGTTCCCTTGTTAGCTACCTCTCGTGCTGCTCGCCCACCTGGACGTCTTTTCTCCGATACAACCTCGTATGATTCTTAAGTATATTATGGCTGGACCCACCAACTCTTATGCTTCTGGTTCAGATGGCATACCACTTCGGGTTCTGCGTGTGGCCTGGCCTAGTATCTCGTCATGGCTCACTGCACTTTTCAATCAATCGTTGGAGTTTTCCATGTTTCCTTCTGAGTGGAAGCGAGCCTTAATTCGCCCACTGTCTAAGATTCGCACGCCGTTGTCCCCGTCACCCAATAAACACAAATACGTCCTATGTACGTACAACGGACGTCTATGTCGGATGTTGTGTACGTCCACGGACGTCCATACCGAGTACAGCGGACATACACGGGGCGTCCACTGTACGTCCGTTTGCAACTCCAGTGGACATCCATAAGACGTCCATTATTGGACACGAATGGACGAATTATGGATCTTAAATGGACAAAATTCAAACCTTTACTGGACATATTTTGGTTTATTATATATGGTATCTGCACGCGTATGATCACGCCATAAAAAAAGACTGCTACGCATACTATTATAAACATATTTTTTCTTGTTAACAAACCAAACAAATAATTTGGTTGTGTTAGTGCAAACAAATTTTTGAATTTTGCTCTCTCTATAATACATTTGATTAAACGAAGGCCCCGGATGAGGAGCATACTTTGTGATCAAAAAGAGTTATGTCAGAGGCCCTGCTAGTGAGCACGCCCTGACTAGCGAACTTAAGAACGCTGGAGAAACCCTACCAAGCTGCCCTAGATATAGAAATCGATGTTGAATCTTAATCACGCGAGAATATACCGGCGATGCGCCGCGTAGCGGGCGCGAGCTGAACTCTTTCGCCGCGCCGCGCGCGGCCCGTCGTACAGCCCGCGCTTCAAGTAAACATATTCCCTCTTAATACAAGAGGAAAACCGTTAAAATAATATGTACTAGATTCTTGATGAATAGTCCACTTTATTGACAGAGGAATACTCTTTCTGTAAAAGTTTTTGCTTAGAATATGAGATTACAGGAAATTTCACTTTGTAAATAGAATACTTTTTTTGGGTGTAGACATGACGACGGAAAAGTTAAAATGCCTTACGTGACGGGAGAGTAACGCTATGCCTTACAAAACTCATTTTTGTGACGAAAAATATGGATATAATAATAAATCCAAAATAAGTCCATGTACAAATGTCCAGTGGATGTACAGTATATATTCATAAATTAGTTATATAAAGGGGATTTCAAATGGATGTCCACTGGACGTCCCTTTTTATTAGTCCAATGTACATCCTTATATGGATGTACAATGGACGACCTTATTATGTCCATGGACGTATGGTAGTAAAATGGACGTAAAACGGACGTCCATAAGATGTACGGTGCTATTTGGGCAGATACGCGACCAATTGCCAACTTGCCCGAGCTCTCCAAAATCCTTGAAAGGATTGTTGCCGAACAGATCACCGACTATCTAAATGAGCATAATATTCTGGATCCAAGACAATCGGCATATCGCTCTGGTCACAACACGCAGTCTGCTCTTCTGCGTGTCTGTGATGATATCAGGGAGGCGATTGATAGGGGACTTGTTACCATCATGATTCTGTTCGACTTCAGCAAGGCGTTCGACACGATCTCGCACCTCCTTCTACTCATCAAGCTGGTGGAGGTTGGTTTTTCTGACGCCGTGATTGCTTGGATCTTCTGGTACTTGACAGGCCGCTCCCAGGCTGTGGTCGATGACGAGGGGAATTGTTCTGACTGGTTGTCAATGTCCCTGGGTGTTCCTCAGGGTTCGGTGCTAGGTCCTCTGCTGTTCTCCCTGTTCATTAATGACATTAGCAGGGTGCTGTCTTACTCAAACCACATGCTTTTTGCTGACGACAAGCAGATATATCTCTCATGTCCACCTGCTGATGTTATTCGCGGCCTTGAACTGATCTCTAGAGATGCCTGTGCCATTTTTGAATACGCCACTGCAAACGGCTTTAAACTCAATCTTGCTAAATCCAACGTCATCATTTTTGGCAGTCAGGCTCATGTTAGTAATATTGATACTACTACTCTACCACCGATAGTTATTAACCAGACGCCTCTCCCTTTTGTTAGTGATGTGAAAAATTTGGGCGTAATCTTAATGTCCAACCTGTCATGGAGGAAACACGTCCTTCACGTTTCACAGAAGGTTCACCACGCTCTGTACAAACTCAAATTTAATAAGAACTCCCTTCCTACTGCGCTTAGAATCAAACTCGTCAATACTCTTGTCTTACCACACATTGACTACTGCTGCCTTGTTTATCATAGCTTAAGCGGCGAGTTGGATACTAAGTTGCAGAGACTTGTTAATTGTTGCATAAGATTTATTTTCAATCTTAGGCCGGATGAGCATATCACCCCGTTTAGGCGTCGTTTGGGATGGCTCTCGGTCAGAAATAGAAGGCTTTATTTTCTTGGCTGTCAAACCTACCGTGTTCTCTACGCTCAATCTCCTTCTTATCTTCGGGAACTTTTCATTCCTCCCGATTTAGCTTTGAGACGATCTGACCGCTTGGCCTCATCCTCCCATACATTTCACATTCCTCTCCACAGAACAGTTACCTACCGCAATTCTTTCCGACTCTCTGCAATATACTTTTGGCACTCTCTTCCTGACAATATTAAATCTGCGTCTTCTCTTGGCTCTTTTAAGAATCTCCTTCGTCAGCATTTATTTGCTTTAGAGTCTGGCTGACGTTTGGCACACGTGTGTCCGTGTCCTTCTCTGTTGAACCGTCAATTCTTGATTAGTATTGCGATTTGTGTTCAAGCTTAACTGCGATACTTGTATAAAATTTTAATATCATGCTTTGCTATTATGCTTCGTTGAACTGCTAGCTCTAAGATTAGTATTAGATCTTTAGGTTAAGTTTATCTGTGATACTTTTGTATGATGATTGCGTTACATTTTGTTTGTGCTTACTCCCATTTTGCCCTTTAGCCTACGCTTGGGCATAATAAACATATCAATCTCTCTCTCTCTCTCTCTCTCTCCTCTCTCTCTCTCTCTCTCTCTCTCTCTCTCTCTCTCTCTCTCTGGTGAGTACAGCGTGCATGTCCGTTTTGTTGCTCCTGCTTTGAATCACCATATCTCTGCCGCAAGCTGCCTTCGGGCAATTCTTGTTACAGAATCGAGCAGGTCGTTCGTTGCTTGTTAAGATCGATATTGTATCTTTCTTTTCTTGCAACTGCTGTCCCGGATATCCTGAGGTGTAATACCTTCGCTTATTCTAACCTCAAGATCGCTTCATCGTTTTGGACTGACGTGGACTCTTGCTGCGCATGCTCCTTCTTCTCTTGTCTCTGCGCTGTCCTATTTTTCACACCTATTTTACGCATGAATTACCATCTGTGGGCTTCGGCACGTGCCACTGCCTGTTACCATCTGCGGCTTTCTGACGGATTATCATCTATTCCCTGCTGGATTGCCGTACTGCATTTCTTTGGTTCTGCTACTCGACTTGCTTAGCGTATTACTTATGCAGTGCTTCAAATGTAAAAAGCCAGTTGCGACTGCGGCTGTATGTGAGTGCAACAAAGTGTTTCACCCTGGTTGTATCAGGTCGTATGCCTTGTCCAAATACGCGGATCACTGCTGTAAGGCCTTAGCAGCGTTACAAGATTTACCGCTCACGCCGCAGACTGACAAGTGTGTACAATCCATTAATTTAGTTGATATGGCTTCACCTTCGTGCACACAACCACAGTCCACTGAAGTACTGTTAAAGTCGATCTTGTCGAGGATTGAGGAATCCGATAAAAAAATGGCTGCCTTTATGGAAGATCAGCGGTCTAAGAGTGAGGATTCGAACAAAAAATTGGCTGCTTTTATGGAAGATCAACGGAATATAAACAAGGAAATTAATGACAAACTGAGCAAGCTGAACCTCATTACAGAAACGGTTGCTCACAATACACAGCGTATCACCAAGCTGGAGCAAGAGAGTTCCTCTCAGGCGCGTGATATTCAGGCTTTAAAATCTACTCAGCCCATTGCGCGTACTGAAGATGAGAACAAGCTGATTATTTCCGGACTACCTGCAGCGTTATCGAGTACTCCAACAGAGCTTGTCAATAATGTACTTGGTGTCCTTGACATTCGGGGTCTCTCCAGTCATGTTCTTGATGTGAGATCCATGATTCGTAAATCTCAGCCTGGTGCAACTCCGGGCCGCTCCTCTAATGCTGGCAATCTAGGATCGCTTGTGGTCACCCTGTCCTCTAATGCTGTCCGTGATGCTATAATTGCGAAGAAGCGTGCGAGGCGAGTGTTGAGGCAGCGGGAAGTGTGTGGAAACGACTCGGATCGTAATCTTTATGTTAATGAGATGCTACCTAAGGCCACGTACGACTTGCTGCAGCATGTGAAACGCGTCGCTAAGGAGAAATCCTGCAAATATGTTTGGATAAAGCAGGGTCGAATATGTGTCAGATCCTCTGATGGTACCCCTATTATCCACATCGACTCTAAAAACGATCTAACTAAATTGGTTTGACTGGATTGCACCGGTAGTATAAAGGTTTCTGCGGCTCATGGTGGCTTAACCCGTGTCTCGTCTCATTTTCGCGCTGCACAGTTTAATGCAAATTCTTTGCGGGGACATATAGAGTTTATTAAGCTTCATTTTAATACTAGTTTATATCACATTATTTCTATTTCTGAAACGTGGCTTAATGCGAATGTCTCGGATGATCTTGTTGCGTTGAATGATTATTTTCTGATTCGTCATGACAGAGTGGGACGGATGGGCGGAGGGGTGGCATGCTATGTACACAAATCGCTTAAAGTAAAGATTATTGCCACCTCTAGCAATGTCTGCAATAATACACCGGAATATCTTCTTATAGAAGTTCGCATGCCAGATGGTGTATCGGTGCTATTTGCGTCCATTTATAGAAGACCTAAGGGTCTCCTTTTACAAGACTTTGTTGAGTCACTAACAAGTGTCTCACATCTTTATAAAAATATAATTATTGGTGGTGATTTAAACTGCAATCTGTCATCCGCCAATTACGAATCGAATTATTTGCGTGAACTTATGTCTAGTTTGTCCCTACACATTGTTAACTCTGAACCTACTTATCATACTGCGACTTCGGACTCATGGCTTGATGTTTTAGTTGTAGATGACGTTGATAAAGTAGTGTCATTCACTAAATCTTCGAGTCCTTTTATTGCTGGTCATGATCTTATAGAGTTATCTATGTCACTTAATGTTAACCCAATATCTGAACGTTCGATAACGCGTCGTAATTACAGAGGTATTGATTGCTCTGAGTTCACCGAATATCTTAGATCCATTGCTGGTGTGGTGCGAAGTGAGATCGATGCGGTATTTAATGAGGTCGATGTTGATGGATTCTGTGATGTGTTATCCGGCAACCTGTTAAAAGCACTTGATATATTTGCTCCTTCTCATGTTTTGAGGATTAAGAGGCCTCTTGCGCGGTGGCTAACTAATGAAATTAAGACCAAGATTCGTACATGCAATCAGTTATATAAGCAGGCAAAACGATCTAACAGTTTGCTAGGCTTTGCCTATTACAGATCTTTTCGAAATCAGCTTAATACTGATATCAAACTAGCCAAAAGTGAGTTTCATTTAAACGCTCTTAAAAACATCACTGATCCAACTAAACTTTGGCGAGAACTAGCTTGTCTTGGTCTTGTAAAATCAACTCTTGTATCTCCTTTGCATTTTTTTACACCTAATCAGTTAAATTCATTTTATGTTTCAGTGTCTAATGCCCAGTTGCCCTGCTTATATGTCGACTTTATTTCTGCTATTAATCAGGTTGCTCGTCCATCTCATCGTCCTGAGTTTGTTTTCTCTGCCATTACACCTGACATGGTCCTCAAACTCATTTCTACTGGACCTCTTCATTCTTATGCTTCGGGGTCTGATGGCATACCTCTCTATATTTTGCGCATTGCATGGCCTATGATTTCATCATGTTTAACGGCTTTATTTAATCGCTCATTGGAGACTTCTTCGTTTCCATCTCAATGGAAACGTGCTTTGATTCGCCCATTATCAAAGATTCGTACTCCTTTGTCTCCGTCCGACACGCGACCGATTGCGAATTTACCGGAATTGTCTAAAATTCTTGAGAGGATTGTTGCTAAACAGATTACCGATTATTTGAATGAGCATAATCTTCTGAATCCTAGGCAGTCTGCGTATCGATCCGGTCATAATACTCAATCTGCTCTTTTGCGTGTTTGCGACGACATCAGAGAGGCGATTGAGATCGGACATATTGTAATCATGATTTTGTTTGACTTCAGTAAGGCATTTGACATTGTACCGCATCTTCGATTACTTATTAAGCTTAAGGAAATTGGTTTTTCTGATGCCGTGATTACGTGGATTTTTTGGTATTTAACTGGTCGTTCTCAAGCTGTGGTCGACGATGCGGGGAATTTCTCTGACTGGCTGTCGACGTCCCAAGGTGTACCTCAGGGCTCTGTGCTTGGCCCATTGTTATTTTCCCTTTTTATCAACGATATTAGTGAGGTTTTATCCTACTCAAACTATATGATTTTTGCTGATGACAAGCAAATATATCTCTCTTGTCCACCGGCCGATGTTCTTCATGGACTCGAACTAATCTCTAGGGACGCGCAAGCCATCTCTGAATATGCAGGTGTTAATGGTCTTAAACTTAATCTTGCTAAATCTAAGGCCATTATATTTGCCAGTCAAGCTCATGTCAATAATATAGATCTTACCCTTCTACCACCGATCATTGTCGACCAAACGCCTCTACCTTTTGTGAGTGACGTAAGAAATTTGGGGGTTATTTTAATGTCTAATCTATCATGGAAAAAGCATGTCTTGCATGTCTCGAAAGGGGTTCATCATGCTCTGTATAAACTCAAGTTTAATAAGAACTCTCTCTCCACTATGCTCAGAATCAAACTTGTTAATACTCTAATCTTACCGCATATTGACTACTGTTGTCTTGTCTACCATAACTTGAGTAATGAACTGAATATTAAATTGCAGAGACTCGTAAATTGTTGCATCAGATTCATTTTTAATCTGAGGAGAGACGAGCATGTTACCCCGTTTAGGCGTCGTTTGGGATGGCTTTCGGTCGAAAATAGAAGACTTTATTTTCTTGGCTGCCAGACTTATCGCATTCTGTATTTGCACTCTCCTTCTTACCTAAAGGAACTCTTTATTCCTCTTGATCCAATTTTGAGGAGATCCGACCGTTTAGCCTCATCTTCACAAACTTTTCACATTCCTCTCCATAGAACTACTACCTACCGTAACTCCTTCCGACTATCTTCAATTTATTTTTGGCACTCTCTTCCTGATAGCATTACATCGGCGTCTTCACTAGCCAGTTTTAAGAGTCTTCTCCGCTCGTATCTGATCGCATCTGAATCGGACTGACAGCTGTCCTCATACATATATGGTTAACTTTAAGCATTAGTCTAAGTTTATTGCAATTGTACAGCATACTGTTTTATTGTTTTTAGTTTCTAAGCGTAGTATTAAGATTTAATTTTTTGGTCATTGTTTATTTCGCAATACTGCAGTATATCTCCTGTTATTATTGTATGTAGTTTACACTGTATTGCGGTTGATACGTATTCTACTGATCATGTGTTGCAATGGCTCTAGTATCTTTGTTGATTTCTATACAGTTACTCATTGTTACGTATGTTTGAGAGCATCTACTCTTCGTTATTGTTATAATATTGTAACTGTTTAACACTTTTGCCCTTTAGCGTTTGCTCGGGCATATAAATATATTAATCAATCAATCAATCTCTCCCTCCCTCCTTCTCCCTCTCCCTCTCCCTCTCCTTCTCCCTCTCCCTCTCCCTCTCCCTTCCCCCCCTCTCTCTCTCCCTCCCTCCCTCTCTCCCTCCCTCCCTCCCTCTCCCTCCCTCCCCCCCTCTCTCTCTCCTTCTCTCTCTCCCTCTCCCTTTCTCTCTCCCTGCCTCTCTGTCCCTCTCTCTCCCTCTCTTTTTCTCTCCCTCCCTTCCCCCCCCCCCCTCTCTCTCTCTCTCTCTCTCTCTCTCTCTCTCTCTCTCTCTCTCTCTCTCTCTCTCTCTCTCTCTCTCTCTCTCTCTCTCTCTCTCTCTCTCTCTCTCTTCATATACTTTTGATAAAAATTCGGTTAATTCTTTGAACTAAAAAATTGGAAAAATTAAAAAAATCGGTTTCCAGAAAATTATTAACAAAAAACTATAGGGGAGACCGGGGCTAAGCCGACACTATTTATTCAAAGGCAATTTTTAATATTTAATTAAAATTTTTAGGCAAATTCAATGGTATATATTTAAAAAGTGTTTCTTCAGGTACAAAATTGATTCAGGAAGTTTTGCTGTACGTCGCTTTGTTTTGCCGCCAGGAAAGGAAAAGTGACGCGAAGACAAATTTTCGAATTGAAAAATGCCGGGGCAAACTCGACACCCCGCCGGGGCAAACTCAACACTTTGTTTGATTGACACAATTTGATCTGGAACTTATTTTTTACTGTCTGAAAATGAAAATACATTGTTTATTGTGTATTTAAAAAGTACAAAAATTTGGAATAAAGTGCTTAGAACAATCATTTGAAATAATAAGAACAAAAATTGTTGAACTTTCAATTATCTTCATCTAAACTCATGTCTGAAAAACAATTAATGCAGGTAAACTCGCGATCGGACGTGCACATACATTTCTCATGAGCCATACGGCTGCATGACAAGCATCGTTTGTTACTGGGAGCCGACAAAAGGCCGGCGTGGTGTTGACTTTGCCCCAGACGTCGTTTTTCACTTTTGTCACTTCAAAAACATGAAAATTTTGAAAATATCCAAAAACGATTATCGGATTCATATAGAGCATCAAATTTCTCATCAAAATCACTTACCGGTAAATTCGCAAGAGTAAAGCTCGATGAAAGAGTAGACATTTTCGAGAGATCAAAAAAATTACTTTTCACTATCAAAAACGCTTATGTCGCGTTAAAAATTACACTATAACTCAGAATGTTACCAAATTCCGTTGATAATACTGACACATAAAAGACGCATTTACAGTAGGAAAGGCAAGTTTCTACGATAGATTTAAATTGGCAAAAAGCCTAGTGTCAAGTTTGCCCCGTTGTCGGCTTAGCCCCGGTCTCCCCTACACATAGTAGCACTCTCCGGAAAATTCTACCCCTATTTCATATATTTTTGATAAAAATTCGGTTCAGGGCTTTGGCCTGGGCGATATTAAAGAATCCGTGAAAACACGTTTTACTCTTTTTCACCCCGTTAGGGCTTGAATTTCTAAAAATCCCTTCTTAGTGGCACTCCCCTGAAAATTCTACCCCTATTTCATATATTTTTGATCAAAATTCGGTTCAGGGGTTTGGGCTGAGCGTTGATGAGTCAGTGAGTGAGTGAGTGAGTCAGTCAGTCAGGACATCTTCCTTTATATATATAGATTGTATGGATTATAAACATTTTTTGAGATATTTATTTATATCTTATTTATTTCCATTTTTACGCAAATTTCAGATTTTAAATAATCATTGATTTAGATAATCATTGATCATATGTCGTTCTTGTTTGTGACGACGGCGACGATGTCCCCTCGGTCTCGCCAGCCGAGTAGGAGCGCGCCGTCGCTTTCTACTAAATCTCTATTATTCTAAGTTCCTCGAAATCTTTACAAGATGCAGACGGTAGCTCGACCAAGTACCTTTCGCTAAACTCGATATTGGGCGCCAGGTACGAATACGCGCACCACGTTACTCTAACTCCAACGCAATACACTAATACTTAAACGCAAAATATCTCAGGTGTGAGTTCCTTGTGACTTTAGATCGCTGTTAGATCTCGGAGGAAGAGGGAGCGCAACGCAATTAGCATACACAAATAATAAGAATAGCACATGTAATGTATTTGAAAGAAAATGGTTACTTTAGAATTCGGCGAACTACAAAGATTACTTCAAAGTCAAGTGCGTGTGTGTGTGTGTGTGTGTGCGTGCGTGTGTGTGTGTGTGTGTGTGTGTGTGTGTGTGTGTGTGTGTGTGTGTGTGTGTGTGTGTGTGTGTGTGTGTGTGTGTGTGTGTGTGTGTGTGTGTGTGGAGCATTTCATGCCAACTCAACTCATGATTGTCCTCGACCATTTTTTATTTGGCTGAAAATTTTTTGTGTTTTCATACTAAATGAAAGTAGCTTCTATGATTTTTTTTAGATTTTTATCTCTACTCATACTTAAGTTATGGATTAAAAAAGAAAATGCAGTTTAAAATTTGGAAAACTTTAAATGCCTGTAACTTTAAGGGGGCATATACCTTTCTCGGACCAAAACAACAGCATATTTCACGATTTTTTTCCGGCTAAAATATAAAAGATACGAGGATCGGGTTTGTCGCAAATGAAAGTACATATTTTAAGTGCATTTCCTGATTTTTGGTTTTTATTAATGATGGAAACCCCTTTCTCTACAGCCCTTACTTCGGAATGACCCGGTAGATTACCAAGATTACTTCTCGAATCTAAGGCCGCGGATAAGAACGCAGGTAACATCGACTGCTATAATTGCTGGCCGCGAATTACGCGGTCGCAATTACACAAACGCGATACACAAGACGCCATTACACGAACGCAATACATGATACGCGATACACGAACGCAATACACGAAACGCGATACATGAGCGCAATACACTATGCCTACGCGCGACGACTTCCCAACGGCCCGACGTTTCCCGTTTGTAGTCCCGAGATGACCATCCGCAACGTCTCGCAAATGGTCCCGTAATGGCTAGACGCGGCGTCCCGCGAAAAGCCCCGATACGATACGATACAGGTGCCTCGCGCCCCAGGATCTGATTACGCGAACCGTACTCCTCCGTTCTGCGACAATACTGTCCATTAGCGCGAAGGACACCTCACCAAACGAATACTCTAAATCCGACGCGGAAGACGCCCTGCACGCCACGACGTGATCACGTGGAGCCCACGGCCCCACGACGATGCGGTGTCCGGCCCGTGCGAAGGGCTCTCCGCCTAATTCTAGCACGAATGAGGACGCAATTACACACAACGCAGTTACACAAAACGCAATTACACAAAACGCTAATACAAACGTAATACGCGAACGCGAAACACTAATACACGAACGAATACTACAACGAATTACGCGGTGACTGTCGGCCGCGTGCGACTATTCGGGCAGGGCGATTACGTATTATTCTGCCGGCCGAGCCCTCCGCCAGTATTCCACTCGATAAACGCGGAACGACTCGTTAACGCAGAACGATACTCTAACGCCAGACAGACCAAAGCGATAAGATACTCTAACGCGAAACGATACTGTATTACTCGGGAACATGCTTCCCGTGACTTCTACGCGATTCTCGGAAGGGCCTCGGCCGTCACCAGTATCTTACTTGTACCCAGACGCTGGCTACGAGATGCTCGAGTAGTGGCCTTACAAATTCCGCAAGCTCGGCAGCCGGTCCTCCCGGGATGTCGTCTTTCGCCACGCCGACACGACAGTGACGATCCTCTCAATCCTCTGACCCGGCGGGACCACGCTGGGCCCGCGCGCCTGCGCGCCGTGCTTGCAAGCCCGATCCGCCGGTAGGCCCTCTGCGAGAACGGCGCTCGACTTTCCGCCCCTGTCGGCGCTCCTCTTGATTACGTCGCCCAGCCGGCGGTATTTTCGAATATGCTGGGTCCGGCTGTCCAAGGCCGCGACCTCCGAGCCGGTTTCGACTGCCAGGCTGGCCAGGCCAAGGCAGATCGACCGGCGGCAATGCCCCGTGGCGAGTTCCTCTGATGGGCCCATTCCGGCGTCGTTGGCTGATGCGTTCGCCCCGCGAAACGCTCCAAGCTGAATCGGCAAAGGGCCCAGACGTGCCCCGCCCGCCGGCCAACTTCTCCGAAGAACGCCTCCTGTATTTCCCGCGGTGCGACTAACGTCGTTACAATCTTTCCCGGCCATCTACTCGGCATCTGAAATTCTCGTAAAAGAAATATAATTTCTACCGAATTCTAACGCTGTCGCCCCGCCCCGCTCCGGCGGAGGCGACATCCCGGACTGCTTCCCCTCGGCCGAGCTACCGTCTGGACAAGGGACGTGACTATGTCACGTCACATGTTATATTAATACGATATATCTGAGCAATTTCCACGTCAAATCGGAGGAGAATAACCTCGTATTTTAAATTGATAGAAATCAACAAACTCCCGTTGTGTGAATTATATTAAGATTATGTTATTTTACGTTTTTGTTTATCCAATAACGTGCTCTGTGATACAATCGCACTTTTTGTTTATAATGTTCAATAAGCCCATGCTTCCTTTTTATCCTTACATTTAGATATTGAATCGAAGCTTGAAGAACTTTATTTAATAACATGAATTAATTTCCTTCTAGGGGTTCTATCTTCTGATGGTTATTGTAAACCCTTTGACGAGGAAGGCACCGGATATATGCGTAGCGATACGGTCGCGGTAGTATATCTGCAAAAGGCAAAAAATGCAAGAAGAATATATGCAACCCTCGTACACGGTAAAATAAATTGCGATGGCTTTAAAGAAGAAGGTATTACCTTTCCATCGGTCGAAAAGCAAAAAATATTATTGGATGAATTTTATAAGGAATGTATGATTTCACCTAATGAGTTATCTTACGTGGAAGCTCATGCAACTGGTACTCTTGCTGGTGATCCCGTAGAAGTTATGTCTATTGACCAGACTTTATGCGCTAAAAGAAACACTCCTTTATTGATGGGCTCGGTAAAATCGAATATTGGACATTCCGAACCCGCCAGTAGCTTTTGTCAAATCGCAAAGGTACATTTGTAATAAAATAATTTAACACTGACTTTGCTTAAAATGTGATAATTTATATATTTTTATATTGTTACAATTATAATACATATGTATATATAAATATAAATAATTATTATTATAATTACTGTTGATAAGAAGATGTGATTTCATAAAGGTATTATTAGCGATGGAAACTGGTACAATTACGCCTACTATACACTTCAAGCGTCCGCGAAAACAGTTAACTGCTATTATCGAAGGAAGAATAAAGATTGTCACCGAACCAACAGAATGGGAGGGTGGTTATGCAGGTATCAATTCTTTTGGGTTTGGAGGGGCTAATGGCCACATATTATTAAAATCAAATTCTAAACAAAAAATCAACAATAGAGCTTCGAATGATGACTTACCTAGGCTTGTAACTGTATCTGGTCGTACGGAGGAAGCAGTTAAAATCATCTTAGATGATGTAAGCAAATATTATAATGGCTTATATTTCATTTAATTTAGAAATAATTTTTGACATTAGTTTTTTGTATTATCATATAAATATAACAAACATAACAATTAAATATACACACGTGTATTTATATAGTGTCGAAAAAGATATTTGCGTACATAATCGCTTTCGAAATTATTTCAAATTTGCACAAAAAAGAAAAGTCAATGTATTAAATATATATTTATTTAATATATTAAGTAATAATAATGCATTTAATAATTGCTAAAGTAAAACACTGTAGAATGAGTTAATATTATCGTCTTTTTCTGTGTAAAATTATTCCAAGGATTATAGGATGTACATTCTTGTTACTGAATGCAGGTGCGAAATCGACCAATAGATGCTGAGTTTATATCTCTGCTACATCATATTCATAATGATGATATAGAAGGTCATCCTTACAGAGGATACATGATAACTGGGTCTAAAATATCTCATAATACAATTAATAAAACAGAACATACTCCATATATCAGAAGACCGATTTGTTTTATATTTTCTGGATTAGGATCTCAATCGTTTGGGATGAGTAAGTAAATATATTATTATAAAATATTCTAAATGTATATTCAACAAAGAAGAACTTTAAGTTATAAGATACATAAATATAACGTACAAATATGGAATATTACGATTATGATCATAACATATTCTTATCTAGTATGTTATCGAACTTATAATAATATATACATAAAAGTTTGATTTATTGCTTACTATTTGCTTACTATTGCTTATTATTAAGAACTTAATTTATTACAGTTAACAAGTAAAATTAAATTTTATCCTAGAACAAATACTACAATATGGGAAAAGGCTAGAGTTTCTTACATACCCTTACCGATAACTAAAGAAATCTAAACATTAAATACGCGTATGTATGCATGTACATATCTGTATATTGAAATTTAAAAACTTTATTAAAATTTTAATAGGTTGCGCGTTAATGAAATTCCCAGTGTTTGCCAAGGCAATCCAGAAATGTGGTATCGTTTTGAGAACTTACGGCATATCACTTACAGATATTTTAACAAGTGATAATAAAAATATTTTTGATAATATCTTTAATTTTTTATTGGGTCTTATTGGACTACAGGTAAGAAAAATAACTCTTTGGTTGGCTTTCATAAATTATACTATATAAGTATATATATATATATATGGAGGGGTTAAAGCCATAGTGGTGTAAGTCACTTTTTTTAACCTATCGAGTTAAGTTCATAGATGCAGTCTACACATGCAGATATGTTGAAAAAAGAAGAAAAAAAAGTTGTCAAAAAAATTGACTTACACCACTATGGCTTTAACCCGTCCATATATATATATATATATATATATATATATATATATATATATATATATATATGTGTGTGTGTGTGTGTGTGTGTGTGTGTGTGTGTGTGTGTGTGTGTGTGTGTGTGTGTGTGTGTGTGTGTGTGTGTGTGTGTGTGTGTGTGTGTGTGTGTGTGTGTGTGTGTGTGTGTGTGTGTGTGTGTGTGTGTGTGTGTGTGTGTGTGTGTGTGTGTGTGTGTGTGTGTGTGTGTGTGTGTGTGTGTGTGTGTGTGTGTGTGTATTAGGGTGTGTCATTTTGGAGCAACTTTTTTTTCATTTCCCGAATAGCATACATACTTGCAGGAAGGTAAAATAAGATACCTGTTAAAATTTTAGCCCTTAATATTAATATTAACAGGTCGCTTATCGCGATTTTTTATTTTTCATTTAGTAAGATAGAAAAAATTTTATAACTATCTAACAAACAGTAATACAGCATTGCGCCACATAGATTTTCTGTAGTAAATTTACCGCTCTACAAAAAAAATCTCTTATCATTTTTTCATAAATTTAACCGTTCAAAAGATATTCAAAGTTAAAGTTTGATAAATTTTATAAAACTTGTTTTTGCTTTTTATGAATTTTGTATCATATCGACTATCAAAAATTATGAAATAATCAATACATATTTTTGTAGAAAATTTAACAATCTACAAAAAAGGTCTCTTATATTTTTTTCATAAATATAACCATTTAGACGATATTAAGGTTTACACTTTGAACTTTAAATCCCTTAAGGGGATGCTGGAGCCGTCTGTATAACCGACAAAATTACCATTTTCTATGTTATCGACTATATCTGTCCTTGTATAGACAAAGATATAGACAAGGATAGCACGCTACATTGCACGCACACATACGCACGATACACATCGACATTATACTTTTATATTACGCTTTCAAATCTTGATTTGGGGGGTTTATCGATGTTTTTCTTGTTGTGCAATTCAGGGGAACTTGTTTTCGCGTTCGTACCAATGGTATATCTCTTATATGAAATACATCTTGTGACGAGCTGACAGCTCACCGCAACTCGAGACGCCATATTGGGATAAAAGTAGGATAAGGAAATCTGTACTTTCGTAATTTTTTCTCGTTTTCTATATAAAATCGGAGTTCCCCTGAATCATTAATGTATGTACTGCAATTCTGGAGAAGGATTTTTAATTCTGTCAAATTAATACGACGCTACGTGCCGACAAAAAATGTCGGTAAAACAGACGACTCCAGCATCACCTTAAGACTATTTTTTTATACTTTTATATGTCTCTTACTTTTTTATATCGCGTTTACATACTAATTTTTAAACGTACTTAATAATACTAAATAATTTTTAAATGTTTATAAAATAAATGTATATTTTGTATTATTTATTATAAATATTTCAATAATTTATTGGACAAAAAATATTTTAACATGATGATTTCTTGCATCATAATCATTCTTGCTACAGTTATATTACTGCAATCTTCGCTGATATTATATTCTGTTAAAGTTTCTTCGAAACTTATTATTATTGGATTTTTTTATTCTTTTGGTCTGTTATTCATACATTCATTTTTAAACCATGAATATTTAAATAAGCTGGCATTTGACTCTCTCCTTCCCTCCCCTCTCTCTCTCTCTCTCTCTCTCTCTCTCTCTTCCTTCCTCTTCCCTTCCCTCTCCCCAGCCTCCACCAAACAAAACAGACCGGGAGTATTGCAATACAATTACGTAGAACTAAAAACGAACAAAAAAGTTTGTTTTATGAAGATTTAAATATGTATAACGCCTTACCGACAGAATTAAAGCAATGTGAAAGAATCGAACCATTTAAACATATGTTAAAAGAATACATTGAATATGTTAAAAGAATACATCTCATGTAGAAGAATTGATGTAAAAAATAGCTAAGAGAAACCTAATAAAGCTCAATCAATTTCCCTCCCCTCTTCCTTCCTCTTGCTCTTTTTTCCTCTTCCACCACCCTCTCTAGTTTGTCTTGCCAGCATCATCAGAAATTATTACGCATGTATGCATATCAATGTTTACTTACATTGCATAATTTGAATAATATTGTATGTAGACATTCTAAAAACCTTTTGAAGGACAAAATCACTGAATGTGTTGGTATAACTAAAATTGAAACTAGAACGCAATAAATATCACTTTTTTTTTTACCTAATCGAAATCTCGGAATTGACTGCACTGATTTTAATCGGACTGATTAGACAGCTCGCAATCGACATCTTATATCGATATTATATCAGAAAAATGCCCTTAAATGATTAGAAAGCTGGTTAAGTTTCAGAGATATTTTACTCAAAAGCTTGACAAAAAGTTCCAGACAAACTTGGTATACATAGCACCTTGACATTTATGCATTGACATAGTTCTTCTTCCTATTTATATCGCTTGACAATTGACAATATGATTTTACATATGCATCAGATATCAAAGTTTAGCGGATATTATTCATATTGTGAATGCGTACTTGCGTGAATACATTATGAAAAGTAGACATGACAATGTATAAAATTAAAATCAATACTCATTTATGCATATATTGCACGCGTGGATTATATACATATGTGTCTATATAAAATTTGATTTTTTATTATTCCTTATTACACATGCGTGTACTTATAAATATATAATATAAAAATTAATTTTGTCTCTAATAAAAAAAAATCTAAACAAGGATATTCCAATGTGTTAGGTCAGTACACGGAGAATTGAAAAACAGTAATAATCTCTGAATTTTCGCTCATTCTCAACTTTTAGTCTCAATACACAGATGCTTACTGAAAAAAAAGTAATGTCTGCTGAAAAACACATTAGTATCTAAAGACTAAGATTGTAAGCGATATTGTCTGAAAAAAATAAATAATTACTGAGGAGTTTCATTATTCAATCATGTGCGATTCTGTAACCATTACTGTTGGCTCTCAGTATTCGCGCGACCTCAAAGATCGAGATTCAGATGATTCAGAATAGTTACTGTAGAATGCAGTGCTGGCGATGACAGTAGCGCGACGTGTTCAGACGAGTTGGCTGAGAAAGGAAAAGCTTCATTGTCGTGCGTATTCTTGTGCGTAAAAGAATTATAGATAAACATTAAAAAAATCTAAAGATTTCTACATGCAATTCTAGAAAATAATATGTGGCATAACAGTCAAATCTGTCATACTGATAAAGAGAAATATATAGATTGTTTTAATGATAGATACCACAAGCGTACGATTAGCTCAGCGTTAGCGTGTTAGGTTGCGACCCCGGAGGGGTCTTAGGTTCAAATCCCGTCGATGCGTTCTCAAAAATTGTAAAACCATGCGTAATTTTAATTAATAAAATAGAATATATGCGGAACCACGAATACAAATTAAACTATAAAAATATTTAAAAAAAATAAGAACAATTAAAAAAATAAAAAGAAAAAATTGTTTTTTTTTTTCGTTAAAATATTGTACCGGAATCATTACTGATCTTTATCGTAATGGTTATGGAACGATACAATACTAATACTGGATTAGGAAATAAACCTTAACAGTCGATCTGTATTCGTTACTGTAGAATCCGTAATAGTTACTGTGAAATCCGTACTGGTTACTGGAAAAATGTTTACTGTAGCAGTACGTAATGGTTACTGAAAGAAAGACTAAAAGTTGAAAGCGAGCAAAAATACAGGAACTGTTACGGTTTTTCAGTTCTCCGTGTACACGATGGCATGCGCAGAATACGATGCAAAATAATTATAATATAAATGGATAAGTAATTAAGAATTTGATAATAGAATTACCAAGTAGCAAGATTTGGGACATGGTCAACAGTGCGTAAGTTAACGTTATATCAACCTTTAATAACTAATGAGATACATAATTATAATACACCGGACGTTTCAGTTCTGTTTTGAGTCGTCTTCAGCGATGTGCTAACAGTCAAAATCAAAGAATAATCAGCAGTGAAACTTTCCACAAAAAAAGAGAGAGAGAGAGAGAGCGAGCGAGCGAGCGAGAGAGAGAGAGAGAGAGAGAGGGGGGGGGAGGGAGAGGGAGAGAGGGGGGGAGGGAGAGAGAGAGGGAGAGAGAGAGAGAGAGAGAGAGAGAGAGAGAGAGAGAGAGAGAGAGAGAGAGAGAGAGAGAGAGAGAGAGAGAGAGAGAGAGAGGGGGGGGGGGGAGACTATTTGCGTGTCTTATTACATATGTCCTCCGGGGCGAAGCCCGGGTAACCAGCTAGTTTTAATCATAGTTTGTGATATAATCGAAACAGACATAATAGTCAGGACAAAGAGAAGTAAAGTCACACACTCACCAGAGTTCAGAGAACACGAGAATAAAAAACGTATATTCGTTACTTCGTATCTTCGAATTAGTTTTACAGTTCAGTTTATTCCATTTAGACTATAACTTATGAGTTAAAATATTGAATATTCAATTAGTGAAAAAAATCCAAATAAAATTAAAATTAGGACAAATACAATGCGTGCGTGTATGTGTGCAAGTTTCGTACAATAAGTAGATTTACGCTTACTAGCATATATTCTATCAGCTTGTAGAGGAAAGTACCCTATTATGAGATAAGCTCTAATACGCGATAGCGGGGTTTCTGCTAAACTAATGAGCCCCATCTGTTTGTTCCACCATGAACTTATTGTCCTTGGTGCAAAACCAATTTAGTGGAAAATCCATTGTTCGATCGTGCATGCACTCGTTGCGAACATCGAAATTGTGAATTCGTGTTTTGTCAAGTTCCACGGAGGTGAGTTTTTAAACCTTGTTTATTATATAATAAATAAATATTTGGCAATGAGTTCTGCATGCAGTGATAGAGTAAGGTCGTATTAATAGGAAAATACGGGATATGTTGAGTTGCTTAATTGTAAAGGTTAAATTCGGTGATCAGCAAAACCGCAAGGGGAGGGATCCGTAATATGAGATATTCAGGGTACTCCTAACACTGAGCATGATGAGTCAGATAATGAGTCTCTCAAACAACCAGAATTGAACGTCGAGTGCCTTTTTTGCGATGCTTTGTACCAACTACCCGAAGACGAGCCTTGGGTTCAATGTATCGCATGCTCATGCTGGGCGCACAGTGGCTGTGCTGGAAATACTGGATATAAGTGGGTTTGCGATTATTGCAAATGAGCTTCTGCATCACATGTGTATTTGAGAAACATTAAATAAAGGTTTTTAATAGTAATACTGATGTATTTTGCACTTTATTAGCGATTTCCCGGGGTCTCTCATATTAGGAGCACACTTTTGCGATTTTGCCGAAAGCTCATTTTTCACATTTTTCTAATTTTCAGCAAAATTAATATTTAAATTAAATTTTACATTTTAGCATCTTAAAGCTTATTAAATTTCTTTCAAAATGACCTACTTATATTTTTCAATTCTGCCCATAGACTTCCGGCAATCACACAAAATAGATATGGTATCTCATAATCGGGTACTTTCCTCTATATCTCTATTTAAATTGAAAATAACTGATGTAAAATATATTAATACACCTAAACACCAAAAACTACGGAGCGCACTATCTGGACCTCGTCGTCGGTAACCTGTATATCGACTCGATGGATTTATTCGCTGGGTTGATAATAATAATAATATATATAATAATATTATAATAATATTATTTATTATCAAGATTATTTGATCAAGAGACACGGTACCTAATTTACTTAAATATAAAAATCTTCCTCCTGACCGATAAGTTTATCGACCTATAATTTACCTACTAGATTGATAATAATGCGCGCACAATATCGAAACTGGCGATACTAGCACCTCCACCGCCAGTGGCGAAAAAGTGAAAGTGACGTTTTCTCTGATCACGTGATGGGTATATATATATATATATATATATATATATATATATATAGATGAGAGCGGTTGACGTAGAAGAAGAAGAAGTATCTTAATATAAAATTTCACATTTCGACTTTTGCGTCGCAATATCTCCGCTCGTAGGGCACGTAGCGGAAAAATGAAAAGAACGGACCCCCCCCCCCAAATCGACCCCAAGCTATCGATCAAGCCTATTTAGAACTTGATCCGTTCACTCGTTATCGAGATCTCAACATCTCGAGTACTTGCAAATCGTCGCGTCGCGTAAAAGAGTCACGGTTGGTCTCGCTCCGCGTGTACTTGGCGCGAGACACTACCGTGTCTCTTGATTTAAAAAAACATTTTCTTTCAATAAACTTAGAATGTTCTAACTATATTAGTTCATACACTTACGTGAAAATATATTATGTAGGTATAATAATATAAATAATAATTATATCTTACATATCAGATATTAAAATAACAATTGTTTTACTTTTTTAATTAAATTATTTTACAACATATCTAAAACTCACACAATAATAATATTCACAAACATAAAATGCTAAAACACATAGTAATTTTTTTATATTCTCTTTCTGAATTCATTCTGTTACTACGTATTGGCAAACTTCCTCGATTGATCGTGGAATAATTTCCACGATTGTGTGGTAAATATTATAGTCGTAACGGAAGCGTCAGCTATTCAAATATTCACAATTTTAATCGGCTTCATTATGTATGTAGATATACATATAACACAGAAACAATAACTAGAGGATCGGAGATATGATTTAGTTTCCACTTCACTCTTGAGTGTTTCAATTGCCACGGTGCTTCCACTTTCTATTAGTACGTATATGTAATATTAAATTGTATTTGATTATTTTCTTTATTTTACATTTATGTCTGTTTTCTCAAAAAATAAATAATGACATTTTGTTGTAAAATTTGTCTGTTTCGAAAAAATAAAGATACTATGAATCGACCGAACTCGTATATCAGCGTCGATGCTGAAGAAGAAATCGTAATCTCTGGTATTGCTGGCCGATTTCCTAATAGCGACAATTTAAAAGAGTTTCAAGAAAATCTTTTTAACAAGGTGGATCTTGGTTCAAGCGATCATGGACGGTGGAATAATTGTAATAATTTTTTTTTAACATTAAGGAAGTTGGTTGTTCAAATCAATATGATAAGAATTAGTTCAAATTTATGGAGGATATTCGTCTATATGGGAATCTGTCGTCTATGCCAAAATTGAAGACAAATGTCTGCATGCGGTTGTCGAGTAATTAATTATTAAAGATAAACTCTTATCTCTCTCTTATACACGAGCAACATAGCAAAAATGTTACGACATCTGTAATGTAACTCTCGAAAGCCTATTAAAAATGACAAGAATTTAATGAGAATAGATGCATATAATTCTTTACATATTTATATAGGAAAGACTTTTACGAAGATTGATAGTTATCAAGAAATTGTAAAAATAAATCAGCATATATTGCCACATTTCAACGTATTTTGATTTTAATTGTACAAATAACTTTAAAACCTTAAGAAACAGCTAATTAAATGCATTCCACATATTTAGTTGCTAAAACTCGTTTATTCTACGCGTCAAAAAATTTGATTATTTAGAGTTGGCTGGTGAACAAAATCTTATCGTTTTCAGATTGTTTTTAAGAGAATAGATATTTTTTACTAATTTGGTTCCGCTGAACAAGAAGCTGGCCTTGAAAATACTAAATTGGCTCTGGTTTTTAAGTAAACGGGGTCAAAAGTGTCAAAAAACGTGTTTTTGAACATTTTTGAACATCTGCAGAAAAACAACGGGAGCACCGTATTTAAAAAAAAAAATACAGCCAATTTATTATTTTCGTTTTCAAATTCGGATTCTACGGAAAAAAATTATCAGAATCAGTTGCCATTGGCCCGACAAAAAATCCATATTCTCCAGTTTTATATAAATATTCTTTTAAAATATGATCTCATTTTCGCATTTTATGAACTGATGAGTGATTTAATTTACTTCTCTTGTTGTTAAAGTTCTGACTGTCATTTCTATTTCGATATATATTATAAACTATGATATTATAGGGATAGAGATAACGTAACATAACATGAGTCAATGCACAAGAAACGTACAACGCCGTAATTGATACGTTTCTTGTGCGTTGATCCATGTTACGTTACGCTACGTTACAATACGAGAGTTTTATGCGGAGGGTCTAAGTTTAACTTGAATTTCTCGCAGATTGTACTACTTTTAGACCACCAAATTTTGAAATTATTTCTCGTTGGAGAGTGTGAGATTATTTTGATTCAGTTATTGTCACCGCTGAAGATCTGACTATTCAAAACAAAGCCGAAATGTCCGATGTATAATTATATATTAGTTGGTTAGGGTTAAGCAAACCCCCCCCCCCCCTCGGGAGGGGGGGAGTGATAGCCTATATTGTAGCGCTTGACGAGAAGGAGTTGAGTGGTGGTAGTCTCCCTTGTTAACTCCCACCCGTTGAACCCCTAGAGGGGAAAATGTAAAATAATTTAAAAAAGGCTATAGCAGCTATTTTGAGTATTGGAAGACATAAATGACTAATGTATATGTCGAAATAGTTCACGCATACACTTTTCACGCGAACCGAGGTTCACCCCCACCTCCTCCCTGCTTTCGGCGGAAGGTGCGGTAGTTTCTTCCTCGCTTACGTGTGTACTGTTTATGCACACAATTGAAGTATTATTTAAAAATTTATATTAACTTTCCACGCATGAAAAGTTCATGCATACACTTTTCACGCGAACCGAGGTTCACCCCCACCTCCCCCCTGCTTTCGGGGGAGGTGCGGTAGTTTCTTGCCTCGCTTACGTGTGTACTGTTTATGTACACACAATTGAAGTATTATTTAAATTTATATTAACTTTCCACGCATGAAAAGTTCATGCATACACTTTTCACGCGAACCAAGGTTCACCCCACCCCCCTGCTTTCGGGGGAGGTGCGGTAGTTCCTCCCTCGCTTACGTGTGTACTGTTTATACACACACAATTAAAGTATTATTTAAAAATTTATATTAACTTTCCACGCATGAAAGGTTCACGCATACACTTTTCACGCAAACCGAGGTTCACCCCACCTCCCCCCTGCTTTCGGGGGAGGTGCGGTAGTTCCTCCCTCGCTTACGTGTGTACTGTTTATACACACACAATTGAAGTATTATTTAAAAATTTATATTAACTTTCCACGCATGAAAAATTTATGCATACACTTTTCACGCGAACCGAGGTTCACCCCCATCCTCCCCCCTGCTTTCGGGGAGGTGCGGTAGTTCTCTCCCTCGCTTACGTGTGTACTGTTTATACACACACAATTGAAGTATTATTTAAAAATTTATATTAACTTTCCACGCATGAAAAGTTCATGCATACACTTTTCACGCGAACCGAGGTTTACCCCCACCTCCCCCTGCTTTCGGGGGAGGTGCGGTAGCCTCTCCCTCGCTTACGTGTGTACTGTTTATACACACACAATTGAAGTATTATTTAAATTCATATTATATTTATTTTGAGCTTTAATACTGCATATCTCGAAAACTAAAGCAGTTAGCCCTATAAGACCTATATAATTTTTTGTTTCAGCGTAAAAAATACTACCAGAAACCACAGTCAAATCAAGGGGCCCTAGTTATCGTGTTTGTGCCATTTACTGCATTAACAAAAAGACTTAAATTTATCAACAATTTACTGCTTTAAATGTTGTGTTTTGATAAAGCAGCGACTTTCTCGCGAAATAAAGTATTCTCTGCTTAAAAAAAAAACGTAATATTAGTCGTTTATGCCTTCCAATACTCAAAATAGCTGCTATAGCCTTTTTTAAATTATTTTACATTTTCCCCTCTAGGGGTCCAACGGGTGGGAGTTAACAAGGGAGACTACCACCACTCAACTCCTCTCGTCAAGCGCTACAATATAGGCTATCACTCCCCCCCCTCCCGAGGGGGGGGGGGGGGTTGCTTAAACTTAACCTGTTAGTTATTATAACGTTAACTTACGTTCACGTACGCTTTGTCAACCGCATTGTACAGTCAAAGCCTCCTTTTACTTCTTACTTTTTAATATATTTATTTTTTATATAGCTTATAATATGCCCCATCGAATTGGTAAAGTCAACAATATCGAGAAATTTGATTCAGAATTTTTCAACATACCTGCAACAGAAGCTCATATAATGGATCCTATGACTAGAATGTTACTCGAGCATACTTACGAAGCAATTATCGATGCGGGCATAAATCCAAAAGAATTACAGGGAACAAGAACGAGTGTTCTTACAGCAATTTGTATGTCTGAGACTCAAGGGCACTTTTCCTGTCAATCTCAGGTATGACATATTTAATTAATACATATAAAACACATAATAAAAAAAAAAGACTCCGCACAAAACCACGTAAAAAAGCCGTTCTGTCGAATTGGCTAAAACTTTGGGAATTGGTAGTTTATGTGATGCTGATCAAAAGTTTCATTAGGCGCTAGTCCGAAAATGGCCAGTTGGCCTAATATGGCCAAGTTACGTACTGATATGGTCAGATCGAGTTCCGTCGTAGCTATTGCTTATCCTGACAGTCTTCACACATCCTCTGAACAAGTTGAGACATCCGTCTCAATGAGTGCCGTCGATGCGTGCGTAGATAACTCATGTAAGCTAGATCTGTTGGCCATATTCCCAACTTTTGACCTCTTGTATCTTGAAAAACTTGGCCATTTTCGGACTAGCGCCCATTGAAACTTTTGATCAGCATCACATAAACTACCGATTCCCAAAGTTTTAGCCAATTCGACAGAACGGCTTTTTCACGTGGTTTTGTGCGGGGTTCCTTTATTTGAAGATAACTGTGTAAAATTCTTGTTTTAAAGATAAAAAATCTGTTTCCTTACTGTATAAGAAGTATAGATAAATTATATACAATAAATTTTTAAGCAGTTTTAAAAGTAAACATTTAATTTATTATTTGTACATTTTAATACTTTAAATACATGGTAATTATGTAGTTAATACGGACCACCCTCCGATAACCTTGACCTTGACATATGTTGTCAAGGTCACCCTCCTGAGTGACCTTCAGAAGTTTTTAGCCGGCGGTCGTTATTCGTTAAAAAGTTATTAACAAAAAAAGGTTCGAAAATATAGCAGCTATTTTGAGTATTGAGAGGCATAAACTACTATATAATATTACGTTTTTTTTTTAAGCAGAGAATACCTTATTTCGCGAGAAAATCGCTGCTTTACCAAAAAAAGAAATTACAGGACGAAATAATAGTATACATATATTATAATAATTATTACTTTATTAATAATTTTTACGCGGTTCAAAATTTAAATCCAACATTTCTATGAAATAGTCATTGTAGCTGTAAACTCGACTACGTCGATTTAGCCCAAATTCCTACAAATTTATGAAAAATATTTAATAAATATACATATTTAATATAGTGGTCAAAAAATAAAAGTATTACCTCGTGATTTATAATAAATAACGAAACCTATCTTTGACATTTTCGTTTTTCGCTCACTTGTGTACGCTTCTTTTAAAGTAAATGTCGGATCTCGCGAAATAAAGTATTCTCTGCTTTAACAAAGACTTCAATTTAGTAACTTTTTAACGAATAACGACCGCCGCCGGCTAAAAACTTCTGAAGGTCACTCAGGAGGGTGACCTTGACAACATATGTCAAGGTCAAGGTCATCGGAGGGTGGTCCGTATTACTACATAACTATCAAATACATTTAGAAATATGTATTGTGATTAGTTTGCTGGATTACCTATGATTGCAAGCAACATTTCTCTCATGGCCAATCAAATTTCTTACTGGCTCGGCGTTATTGGACAATCGCATAATATTGATACTGCATGTAGTTCAAGTAACGTTGCTATAGTGAAAGCTTACGAGCTGATTCAGTCCGGAGAGTGCGACGCGGCCATTATCGCTTCCGCCAATCTATGCCTCCATCCTCATGTACAATTTCAATTTTACCATCTAGGTATGTATTTATTATATCTTATTATATTGTATATTATATATTGTATGGATTATAAACATTTTTTGATATGTTTATTTATATCTCATTTATTTCCATCTTTACGCAAATTTCAGATTTTAAATAATCATTGATTCAGATAATCATTGATCATATGTCGTTCTTGTTATATTAATACGATATATCTGAGCAATTTCCACGTAAAATCGGAAGAGAATGACCTCGTATTTTAAATTGATCGAAATTAATAAACTCTTGTTGTGTGTGAATTATATTAATAAGATTATGTTATTATTTTACGTTTTTGTTTATCCAATAACGTGCTCTGTGAAACAATCGCACTCTTTGTCTATAATGTTCATATCTATAATATGCTTCCTTTTTATCTTTACATTTAGATATTGAATCGAAACTTGAAGAACTTTATTTAATAATAACATGAATTCATTTCCTTCTAGGGGTTTTATCTTCTGATGGTTACTGTAAACCCTTTGACGAGGAAGGCGCCGGATATATGCGTAGTGATACGGTCGCGGTAGTATATCTGCAAAAGGCAAAAAATGCAAGAAGAATATATGCAACCTTCGTACACGGTAAAATAAATTGCGATGGTTTTAAAGAAGAAGGTATTACCTTTCCATCGGTCGAAAAGCAAAAAATATTGTTGAGTGAATTTTATGAAGAATGTGAAATCTCGCCCAATGAGTTATCTTACGTAGAGGCCCATACAACTGGTACCCTTGCCGGTGATCCCGTAGAAGTTATGTCTATTGACCAGACTTTATGCGCTAAAAGAAACACTCCTTTATTGATGGGCTCGGTAAAATCAAATATTGGACATTCCGAACCCGCCAGTGGCTTTTGTCAAATCGCAAAGGTACATTTGTAATAAAATGATTTAACACTGACTTTGCTTAAAATGTGATTATATAGCAATTTATATTTGTTTCTATTGTTACAATTATAATACACATGTATATAATACAATTATATAAAATAATTACTATATAATTACTGCTAATAAAAATATGTGATTTCTTAAAGGTATTATTAGCGATGGAAACTGGTATAATTACGCCTACTATACACTTCAAGCGTCCGCGAAAAGAGTTAACTGCTATTATCGAAGGAAGAATAAAGATCGTCACTGAACCAACAGAATGGGAGGGTGGTTATGTAGGTATCAATTCTTATGGGTTTGGAGGGGCTAATAGCCACATATTATTAAAATCAAATCCTAAACAAAAAATTCAACAATGGAGCTTCCGAATGATGACTTACCTAGGCTTGTAGCTGTGTCTGGACGTACGGAAGAAGCAGTTAAAATCATCTTAGATGATGTAAGCAAATATTATAATGGCTTATTTCATTTATTTCAGAAATAATTTTTGACATTAGCTTTTTGTATTATTATATAAATATAACAAACATAACAATTAAATATACATACACTGATTGTGAGAGAAATAATTTTTTTTTTTCAAAAAAAATTTTGTTGATTTAATAAAACCGGAAGATTGTATGTTGCCAAGCAGATGATTTGTGGCTTAACAAAATATTTGTACATAATATTTTGTTCTTTTTGTTCTTTTGACTATTTTGTTTGTTGACTTATATTGATTTGTTCTTTTTTAACTAAATATTTTATACTTATCAATTATACATAATATAACATTAACTAAATATTTCTTTGAATAAATTTACTATTTTTAAAAACGTTAATGTTCTTGGTTCAACAAAATTATTTTATTGAGTTAACAAAATTGATCATTAACTTAAAAAAAATGATTTTGTATGATACCATTTTCAGAATTCAATTATTTCATTTTGTTCAAATAATAGACGTGTACTTAATTCAATAAAATATATAATTGGAATCAATAAATTGAAAAATCAACAAAATTGTTTTGTTGATTCTACAATATTTTTCCCTCAGTGTATGTGTATTTATATAGTGTTTAAAAAGATATTTACGTACATAATAACTTTCAAAATTATATATTTCAAATTTGCACAAAAAAGAAAAGTTAATGTATTAAATATATATTAATTTAATATATTAAGTAATAATAATGCATTTAATAATTGCTAAAGTAAAACACTGTAAAATAAGATAATATTATCGCCTTTTTTATGTAAAATTATTCCAAGAATTATAGGATGTACATTCTTGTTACTGAATACAGGTGCGAAATCGACCAATAGATGCTGAGTTTATATCTTTGCTACATCATATTCATAATGATGATATAGGAGGTAATTATATATCCTCCAGTGGATATAGAATCAATGCAATCTCTGAAACCAGCGTCTGTTAGTGACTCTAACACGTCTGTTTCACCTCTAAATATTAATCCTCGATTCGCAGTTCCTCTAAAATATCTGAAGACTCTTTTTACATCTTGCCAGTTCTTATGTAGGATGTAATTGTTTCCTTGTTAGATAATTCACTGCAAAAGCTATATCAGGTCGTGTAGCATTCGCTAGATGCATTAAGCTTCCTATTGCTTCTCTATAAGGTACTCTCTTATAATTTCTTTTGGTTTTACTTCTAGTCATTAGAGTTTCACTTTCCTTTCGTTTGACCTTCTGTTTCTGTTCTTCTAATTGGGTTGTTTGTTTTCTCGGTCTTCTCTTTTCCTTTTCTCAGAATCTTTATTTTTGTTCTCCCTTTTCCTCATCTTCTACGAATTCTTTCATCCATTTTTTTGTCTGAGTCCTTTTTCTTCTTCTGTTTGACTGTTTTTGATATACATTTTTATATGTTTACCTTTTTCATTAAATTGAATGTGTCGGGACTCTATGAATTTTCTATGCTTGGATGCCAGAGTATATATCCAGTGTCGGTATATCCCACCCACACCTCTAATAGCTCTCTTATCGAATTTCGACGTGGGCTTTGGTACTCTTGCATATCCAATGCATCCAATCTCTTTATTAGTTCAAAGTGACAACTCGTTTCTGGTTAAAACTTCTTCAACGGGATCTCGTACTCTATAGTTTTGTGTGAGATCTGTTGTACGCATGCACAGCAGCGTCAACTGCCACTCCCACATACTCTTTGGTATCCTGAATTGAACATATATGTTCTTACTTTCTCTTGCAACGTTCTGTTGAACCTTTCTGCAACTCCATTGTGGCTCCGAATGTACGGTGGTGCAAATATGGCTTCTGTCTTTTTCCTTTTCAAACTTCTTTAAATGCACCTCCGTGAATTCCTTGCCTTGGTTTGACTTCACGTAGCACAGCTTTTCTTCTTTTCCTAGTAGATTTTTAGCAGATATTAGATATTTCTCTAGAACCTCTCCCGTTTATCTTTCGTCTTCAAGGAGTAGGTTTTCGCCAATCTAGAATAGTCGTCTATAAAGGTTATTATAACCTCTTTTGTCCTGGATAGGATGTAGTTTTTATTGGACCCATGATGTCCGTATGTATTACCTGTAATGTCTCTGTGCTCTATTTCTGTTTTCTATAACGGCAGTTTTGGCCATCTTTGCCATTATACAGACTTCACACTCTAATATAAGTTATCAAACTTAACATTCTCTAATCTCTTTTCTACTTTTTGTAATTGTCTTAGATAGTTTAACGATGCATGACCTAATCTAACATGCCATAACATTGCCTCATTTATCTTCTCTAGTTTCTTTACTTTTCAATTATTGAGCTTTCACACATTTCTTCTATATTCTCTATTGTCTGTATATCCTCTAACTTAATGACTTGATCGAGTTCAGCATTGTTATGTTCTATACTTTCATTCACATTTGTGAGCTCTCCTTCATTCTCCCTCCCAATCGCAGAGCCAACATTATGCCTTTCGTCTAACTCTCCCTCCGAAATTGATAATTTATTGTCTGAATGTTTGCTTGCGATTGTTCAGGAAGCTCACAATGTGTAACAATTTCTGCTCTACATTTATACACAGCACATTCTACATTATCATTATCCTCTATATTATTATTTTTAACTTCAAATTGTATAGTCCAATTTGGTTTCTCATAAACTCCTTCAAAAACTATTTTATTTGTTTAGTTTATTATAACCTTTAAACACTTTATCATCTAAATAAATACTGAACTCTGCATCATCCAACTTTCTTAGAGATAATAAATTTTTCGGATACTTCCTTTTGTTGCAATTACTTTTGTTAATTTAATGACTCTCTTTTATTTGTTAACAACAAAAGATCTCCTTTACCGTCTATCGAAATGTCTGCAAGCTCATTCTTATTTGCACATTTAATTACTTTGTTATTACATTTTTCAAAATTTGATAAAATTATGTTCTTATTTACAATGTGATCCGTAGCGCCCGAATCTACAATAAAATTGACTATCTCTTTTGCTCTATCTCTATCTTCTATTAATTTAATCATGCATATTTTACCTTCTTTTAGTTTTCCTTCAATTGCTGTTTTCGATGGTATAGATTTCTTGGCTGGTTGTATTTTGGTTTACTTTCCCTTTGTTATCTACTCTTTTTGTTCCTCTTTGCTCAAATCTACCCTTTTTCTTTATATTTTTTATTACAGTATTATTTGCATACCTCTTTCCTCTACTCTGTCCGCCTGGGCTCCGGCATTAGGACAGCTGTCACCCTTATGGCTTCTATTTCCTGGCAATAGTAACAAACCATGCCCCTAGTTCCGCAACGGGCAGTCTTTTGCCATGTGGCCCATCCTGTTGCATCTATAGCACTTTATTTCATCTGCGGCAGCCCTCTGTACCTTGATTTCGGGTTTCTCTCTGTGTTCTCTAATTTCTCACTCTTCTTCTCTGCCTCTAATTGCATCATAAAAGACTTTATTTCATCTATTGTCATTTCTTTAAGATTCGATTGTCTTCTAATCAAATCTACATTTCTTAGCTCTGGTACATTAATTGACACAGCCTGATAAAATGCAGATCTAATTTCTTGTTCTGTGAGAGGTACCAGCATCTTCACATGATTCATATTCTCTAATTATTGAATCAAAGCGTTCGCAAAAATCACTTACTTTTTCATCTTTTCTCATTTTAATTTGAATAAAGTTTAGCTCGTACTGATGCATGAGTAACGTTTACTTCACTCTTTTTATAACCTCTTAGTTTCTTCAAAATTTCTTTTGGTCTTTTTCATGTAAAATCCTCTTATGATAATTTTCATCTAAATGATTGATTATATAATGTCTCTAACTAGACCTTTTCTTTTAGCAATTTTTGACTCAGAAAGATTTTCAGACTTACAATACTTGAATCTATTACATCTAGTAAATCATTGTTCGTTAACTCAGACTTTAAATAATCCATCCAAAGATCAAAGTTGTATTTTTTGCGTCCTTATATTCTCTTCTAATATGCAACCTTTGATTATTTAGTTCTGTCTCTATAGTGCTTTTAATTGTCTCTAAACTTCTATCTTTTTCGGCGGAACAGACTCTTGCTTCATCTAATTTTCTTCTGACTT
>JASTWP010002882.1:0-34696 GCA_030770255.1 Temnothorax ravouxi
ATGATGTAAAGATTTATGCGAAATAGAAGACTTGTTTTGCTGATTTGTTCTCAAATAAGAATCAGTTTTGCATTTTTTGCAATTGAATTCCGGATGATGGATTAGCGCGAAAAAATATCACACGCACGTGTATTTACTTTTACGCAATTAATAAATATTCTATGCGTCATGCGTCATCTATCACATTTTATTCTCCAATTTTTATTATCTATTTTTATTATCTTAGCGATTATCGCGACACTCTTTTATGCGTTAATAATTATAATCGATTTTAATAGGTATGTACAGGTCATCAAAACGAAAAATCTCCGTTTTCATATCAAACAAGTGTATTTTATTTATCGAAATAAATGTAATATATTGTAACAAGCAATTGGCGGCTTCCTAGTCAACGAAAAATCATGAAGAACTGAACGAGTTCTGCACTCGCCACGCAATAAAAGAGAAAGGAAAAAAAATAAAAATAAACTACGCTGCATATCAACTCAGGAATTTGACCAGAGACAAACTGTGGACCATAAATATTAACCAGAAATATTTTATAGAAAATATTGTCTTCTTTTATAAAGAAAATGAAATAGAATACTCTGCTTTGTTCATTTTCTTTTTAAGTAGAGAAAGCTTCACAGAAATGCCTCATTATCTTATCAAAAAATTCCAACAAATCGTAAAACGTTAAAATAAAATTTGTTTAGGCTTTAAAGCCTGATCTACAATGTATTCTTTGCTTCCTGCTTTCTGCTTTTAATCTCTTTGCGACTATCTCGTATTTCGCAATTCCGTCGCGTAACGCGATTTTTTTTGTTCTCTGTCGCCCAAGATAAAAATTGACGAATTTCAGAAGAGACAAATTCAGAAATATCACATTACGCGACGAAATTGCGAAATACGAGGATAGTCGCAAAGAGCAGAAAACAGGAAGCAAAGAACACATTGTAGATTTGGCTTTATAGTTTCTAGAAAAGTATATAACAAAGTTAGTAAAACACGTTGTATACAAAAATATGACAAAAATAGCGTGACCGGCTATTTATTCATTACTTTCTACGTTATAAAGAAAATTGTAATAGCTTAATAATTATTTACAAAAGACGTGCAAACTGTTAAATTAGGTACCTCGCAGTAGATAAGAATTTAATTTGTGTTTGTAATCGTTTTTATATACTCTGTACTTACTTACGATACGTTAGTTTTATAAGACGTAACATGATATAAAATATCAAGAAGTGATGATAAAATTATTGACTACTACTCGTTGCTATTTCATATGTTATAGGATATATTAGAACGCATCAGGCATAATGGTTACATTTTGTGATAATAAGTGAACTATGTAGATTTATCGTTATCTTCTGCGTCTTAACCTTATCGTTCTTAATTGCTGAAATTGTTTTATACCTATTCATATCAACGTGTCAGAGGCACGTCTATTAAGTGGACATGAGTAGACGAATGACAAATATATTAAACATGCTGTCTCATTCTGAGAATTGAAAAGTGATCAAAGTCAACAATGCACAATCGAAAGCTTAATCGATTTGATAATGCATAAGCTGTTCAAAGTTCAAAAGTTGCTTTTAACGCTAACTTTTAACCGCTAGATTATTGCTCTAATATAGATATGTTATCAATATATAGAAATTCATTTCTTAAAAATTCAAATGCTAAAGAATTTTTTATTTGCCTGAAACGGTTTATCTAGAATAATTAGTCATATAAATATATGTAATTATCTACATATTATTTATCAAATATATAATATTGACTATAACGAATAGATTGTCTCATATCAGTTATTTATCTTTTTTAGTATGAAATTTGCATAAATTTATATAATGTGAAATATATTTTAATCTAAAGATGCATGGTTATAAAAAGTTATATTTTACTCATTTAGATTCTTTATAAGAGTTATATTTCAATTACTTTATATATATATATATAGTACAACACCCCGCCAGGTACCTAAGTCGTCTACAGACGATTCCGAGTCTCGACATCGAACTCGCGAAACTCATGTTCGACCGTTAGACGCCGTGCCGCCGTGAGCGGTGAGATCACTGAGATCCCGACGACGACGGGCGGAGGCGCCGTACGGCAAACCGGGCTCGTGCGACGACCGGGTTTGCGCGAGCGCAAACCGGCCGCCTAGTAGTGCGTCACATTGTTTTGAGCCTTTCGACTCACGAGACTCCTAGAGATATCATTGCCGACCTTTGACTAGAGAGGATACGGCCTTAGAGGCGTTCAGGCATAATCCCTCGGATGGTAGCTTCGCACCACCGGCCGCTCGACCGAGTGCGTGAACCAAATGTCCGAAATGAGTAAAATATAACTTTATATATATATATATATATATATATATATATAAAGATATCTCATCAGTCAGTCAGGGCATTTGTTTATATGTACAGATATAGATATGATTATCTTATTTTGATATCAAGAAACTTCATATACTAGTTGCAGTTAATTTTGTTCCGTACACCGAGAAAAAAATTTATTGATCCCAAGAAATATTTAGTTTGATATGTTCAACTAAACACTTTAGTTAGTTAACTAAACATTAGTTGAATAAATTAATTCTTGATTAAAGAAACTAAATAAATTGTTGAAACAACTAATATTTGGTTAACTAACTAAAATGTTTAGTTGAACGTATCGGACTAAATATTTCTTGGAATTGACAATTTTTTTTCTCAGTGTATAGCCAATGCTAATAGTTCTCAGCAAATAAACAATGTTATTATGATTGTATATAGTAAAAAATGGTGTAAGAAGTAGATTATATAAGTGAATCCAATCTTGCACGCACATGTATCTTGTATGCATATGTGCAAACATATATACATGCAAACATGTATACCTACATATCCGTGTAATAATTCATCATGAAAGTTTCATGAGTGAAGAAAAATAATGTCGAGATTCATTTATTATTTATTGTTGAGACTTGGCGCTTACTGCTCTATAAAAATGATATCGCGCGTCGACGGAATACTTAACATCGTGTGTTGTTAATTATCACGCATTACGTTACATTATATGACGCATGTTTTGTTATGCGTGCGCAAATAGCTGACACGGATATTTGCTAATACAATTTTTGCAAAAATAAGAATTTGAAACAAAAATTACGAAATAAGAACCACGCAGTTTAAGAGCGTTACATTAAGCTCTCTCTCTCTCTCTCTCTCTCTCTCTCTCTCTCTCTCTCTCTCTCAAGATCATAAAAATAAAAATATTATTTGTGTAAATATTTATATAAATACCGATCTCAAACAGGACGTTTAGATAGTGCTTCTTTACTGATTACGTTACTGTTTGAATTTTACTTATTTTTACATATTTCAAAAGTCTATATTTATAAAACATATTCCACTAGTTATCCTCACTTGTCAAAATTGTAAATTTATCTGTACAAATACATAAATCGTAACTTCGCTATACATAAATATACTGCATACAAGTTTATTTTGTCTTTATGCATATTTTTGTCATAAAAAAATCATCGGTAGTATAAATGTTTGCCAGATATTTTATACCATTATATTCAAATTTTCAAAAATTCGTAATATTTAGTATTTTTGTAGATTTAAATTAAACTTACTCCTTTCTCTTCGTGCGTGACGGATCGCAGATCGTTGCAGGTCTATTTTTAGAGATGTTAGAACGCTATCTCTCACACTGACGACCAAGTCTTCTTATCTGGCAATGCAAGAAATATAACGTCATTGAAGTGCTCTAAAAGCTGAAAATTTGCGCGTGCACAATATTTCGCACAATAACTCACACAAACCGAGCAGTTGCCAGTTAGATCGCCGTCGATCGATCGTTTGACCACCGATGTTTATGTGGCCGGTTGCACTGGCGAACTGACGACCCGACGAGAGTGTCGAGTTCTTTACAAACCAGCTGAACTTCAGTCGAGGAAATATCTGACTCCCCACCACCGACTTGTTATACCAGAAAGATGAACGGAGAAGCAAATGAAAAGAAAAGGAATCAAACAGAAAATGCCGGTCAAGATTGTCCGTTATGCTGTTGCGAACGTCAGTAGCCTAGTTTCCATGCATGGCACCGCCGAAGTCTTACATCCGATTCTGCTTCGGTTTAATGCACTGTTTCCACTGGTTTTCAAAGCTACTGGATCAAAGTAGGAGCGCAATCAGTCATATTTCCATCGACTTAATTCTACGCTGCACTAGATGCGAATTAACGACTTCGGTGGAAACTAGACCAGTAATACATGAAATCGAAATTTAAAATGTATCAACAATTATCAATTGTGTGCTGCAATTATCTAATATCCTTACGAATTTTATGGTGTAAGATGATTTTTTATTAGCTCTACTAATCGATACAATATGAAGATATAACAAAAGAATCTGAATACGTGATAAAATATATAACGAAAAAGCCAGATAATAAATAGCTATGAAAAGAAATTTCACACTCACCTGTGATACAAAAAAATTGTTAATGTAAAATTGTATGTATAATTTATTAATGTGTATATATGTATATATGTATACATATATATACCCACAAGGCTTTGTATAAATATTGTTTTATTTTGAATTCTATTTAATTTTTTATTTAGAAATTCCACTATTTGTATAAAAACTGTAGGAGAAAATTGCATATTAACATTTATTTAATTTTATAGAAAAAAATACGATAAAAGAAAGATTATTTCTTAAAGTCAGTTTTTTACTTTGAGATAAAATTAATCTTACAAGTAACAAATAACAGAATTCATAGGGCCGATTTCACAGTCTCCGATTAAACTCACTCTTCGTCTCTTTCTAAAAGGCGGACAGTTAGAAAAAGATGCAAAGTGAGTTTAATCAGAGGATTAAATTAATCGGAGACTGTGAAATTGACTCATAATAATTAATAATTACTATAAATTATTTAATAAGACAAGATTATAAAATTGCTAAGATCTATATAGATCAGGATGCGCAGAACAATATATCACGTACATTATGTAAATTTACTATGTAAATTGTAAAACGTCAATTATGTAAAACATATAATTTAGAATGTATACTAAGGAATTCTTCAAATCTAAGATTTTACACGCAATCTTATAACTTTCTTTTATGATTTTTATTAGGACGATGATTAATTTCTTAGTATTAATAAATTTAGTTTGATAAATAATTGCTTTTGAATAAATTTTACAGCTTGACAAGAGTTTTCATATATCTTGAAAACAAATGATGTAATTGTTTGCGTTTATAGATTTTTTTTACTGCTTATGATATCAGCAGACTGATCTTAAAATAGCGATAAATTTTATATTATGTAATTTTATTTATCAAATTTGATTAGGTAAGTAAATAATTTAATTAAGCTACTGAAATTATTTAATATGCAATATAATTCAGGTGAGATTATTCTAATAATCAAATTTCAGTTACATTTCAGTTTATATCAAATGGCTTTATCTAAAAGTGATAATGAATATATATGTATATTGTATATAGTACACTTATAATGTTCTATTAATAGAAGCTATTTCGGAAATGTAGAAATCTGATTACGAAAGAGCAATCAAAGAAATGAAGTGTGTTGTTTGACTTTGTTCCACGTACATTAAGTCTTCGAGCACGTGAGATATTTTATCCTCTTGCCATCTAGCGTTACACCTGAAGCAACGAGAAGTGCATTGTCTTTACCATGATGGATCAACAATATCGCGCGAATGCGCGCTCGATTTCTCATGTAAAAATATTATAAAACTTTTCGAGTATTCGCACATCCATAATAATATAGTTTAAAAACTTTCAAAAATTTTTGGCTATATATACATTCGCACGTGATCACTGTTTTGAACTTTATATTTGTTTCTCGCTTTAACTTATTTAAGCACGTTCTTTCGAGTCCTTAATTGTTTATGTTTTTTTTTCTTATTTGCTCAGTCCTATTAACCGATCCTATTAAAATAATTTGTGTTAGTGGTTGCCTTATCTGACGTCGTTTTATCTTTTTTTCCATCAAATTCAGTTATCAGAAAATACTCGTACTTCTGCTTCTTACATTATTTTCCCTATGCGTTGCATAGAAATGGACGATTTACATTCTTAGTTGGCTTTTCACCAGATACCTGTCAATTTAAACAGGTACCTGAAGGAATTTCGAAGAAACTTGGGATTCTTTCCCTCTTTTCCCCCTTTGACCGATTTTTCTCGCATTAGTATTGTCTATATTTTTTTTACTCGTTCCTTTCTTCATTATTTACGGTATACATATAGATAACTTGTACGAACTGTATTATTATTACTATTTGCTATTTCGAAATTTTAAATTTTTGATTTGTTATCAATGTAAATTTTGTCAGACGTGAACTATCGCATATGATAAGTGTGTTATCATTTAAGAATATATAACAGTGTCGCGACTTAAGCTCTTATCTGTTTTATTTACGGTATATATATGCGTTCAAAAGTTGAGTAATTATGTTAATTTGGAACAATGTAAGCACGAAGCGCACGATTTTGAAGTAATATTGCAGATTTTATTGCGCATGATACCACGTTCTTCACAAAGCTGCTTTGGTTCGCAATTTCTGATGCGCGTTGGTCGTTTCGAGCTTATTGAAGTGGTATTGCGTCGGCGCATCTTCATCGACGCCGACGCCGACGCCGATGACGTTTAGCGACGCAGGACCGTCTAAGAAAGTCTTCCAATAACACAGATTGAAAAATTATAACGTAATGTAAAATTTCTTTTTAAATACAAATGTTTTTATATTAAACAAGGCCAAATTTAATTACAAATAATAACAAAACAACGCAGCAAGTTTAAAAAAATATATATTTGTTAGCTCTATTATTCTTATAATATTATTTTGTCATTTTATGTATAGGTAAATAGATTTTTAATTTAGATAAATCATTTTATTGACAAAATATTGCAAATCACCGTCAATATGCTATGCAAATTATTCATTTTATAGAGCTAGCATTGTAACACACATTGCGAAACCGGAATTTAAAATGGCAAATCTAAATATATTTACACACACGCTGTTTAAAGTGATTAATTAAGGAAATATATACGAGAATTCCATAATAAGTTGTTTATACGTGTCAGACGTGATCAAGTTTTATTTATCTAGCTACCTCTTGGACTGCATATGTCGGCACTGCGACATCTCTGTATATGCTTGAAACCTGCGCCCAAGGGTGGACGGCCATGTCGACGCGGACCCTGCAGTACTTCCCCGTTGCAACCCGCGTATACCCTCGGCTGGCGGCTACTCGCACGAAGAAACGACCGCTCTCAGGAAACGGACGGGATTATCTCGAAGCAAGTAATCGTCGCGCCGGATTACTCTTGCACGCAGCATTTGGGCTATGAATGAAGACCCAACCCTTTCACCTCGAGGTAATCATCCCCTTATATGCTTACTGTTATATCTCGTGTCTATTCGCTCGATGTGTCCGGGGGAATTCATGGAGCGAAATTAAAGCTTGCTTAACGGAAAGAAGAGTCACGGGGTTTCATAGATAAGGAAACAGCACGCTTTATCGTGTCGCGATTAAAGATGTTTAGAAAGAGATAATATTAATGTGCGTGTGCGGAGTGGCGACGTTTTTATCGATTGCATTACTTATGCATGTGTGCCTCGAGGAAGAGTATTCTTTGGCTGTATACATATATTGTTACGAAGGTATATTATAAGGTTGGTACATCCACTCGTGCGTCACTTCGACGTTTGTTATTTATTAGTCGATTGTAATGCGGCCTTAATTAAAATATCATATGCATATGGAGTAAGGTAGCTCTCTATATTGTGTCAAAAAAAAACCGTATTAACGCATTTTATCGTTCGAGAGAGCGTCTGATAAATATAGAGCGCGATGAGCTCTCTCTTCCGTCTGCCTTAATATGAAAAGTAATCGATGATTTGCAATTTTTTAATGAAAAAAGGTGTCAAAGTTAGACTTTTTTAACTTTTTGTATTACGGAAAATCACAAAAAGTATGCGTACACGTTTGCACACGTGTTTATGCCGATGAAATAACGTTATATTATTATTATTATTATTATTATTATTAGGTTTTGGCAGTGTTGCTTCTATCTGTGATTCCATGGCCGGGCCCCAGCGTCTTTAAAATATCATGCCCCCGCGATCGAGCGTCCGTAGTGAGGAGGATAGTTCACAAGGTAAGAGAAATTATTAATTTAAAAAATTAATGGAAACTATCTAATAAATTGATTACACGCGGAGATAGCCTTAAAAATCGAACAGTTTGAAAAATTGTGTTTTTATTTGAGAAACGAAGTAATGTGTTTTATATTTTTCAAAATTATAACAATTTTCGACAACAGAGTTTATTACTCTTTATAAGAACATAAAGAGATAAGAATGAGATAATATTAAATCTCGTCGAAATTTCAGAGATGGATACCAATACTGAAGAAATATCAGGTAGAATTGCCGTTGGAATGCCCATTCCACGAGAGTCGAGATATTTTTCGGCCGCAACAAAAGGCGAAGCATCAGCACAGGCCATCACAATGGACCTGCGGCCTTTGCGGCAAGTCCTTCTATGCCGAGAAACATCTGGAAGTCCACTTCGATAACAGACACAAAAGCAATGTTAATACGGTAAGGATTATGAAATGTATAACGTACAAATTGTTGGTTACCTAATTTCCAGAAAATATAATACATAATTTTAAACATACTTTCATGAAGATTCTATTTCGTCCTAATTGTAACTGCATATAGTCTTTAACTTGGCAAAGTTATTATCGATTCAAAAATTATCTCTGTGTTAGTAGTCACTGATTTATTAACGAATCAAAGCTCTTTATCAGTAGTATCATAATCCCCAGCGAAGATGCGAGATCTAAGCATGTTCTTTTTTTTCTCAGGCAGAAGACGCGGTATGCCTAGCGGACTACTGCGACATCATGCGCTGCGAGGTGCTGGGCAACCGCGACTTTGAGAACTCGGTGGACGACGATGGCGAGCACTTGAACACCGATATCCAAGTGTGGCGCGAAAATACCGAGCAGCAGAAGCAACAGCAACAACGTCGCAGCACTTCTATTGTGCCGTGCGAGTCGCGCGGCCTCGCCAGGATGTATCCTGCAGACAAATCCTGCTCCGTCGCCGGCGGTGGAGCAGTGACGAAGCTGCAGCGTTACTGCCGTCGCGACGACCACCACGACGACGGTGACATGCACAATCATAGACTAGCGAGATCGTCATATCACAACGAGATCGCCGAAGCGGATAATAAGAATATTGACTGCGAGGAGGACGAGGACGAGGACGAAGAGGACGAGGAGGACGTGGAGGACGAGGAGAATCTGGTGGAAGCGGCGCTGCCCGCTGTCGACAAAAAACAGAGACGGCGGGGGCTGCATTTGAGGAAGCTAAAGTCCAACTGCAAGCCGGAGGAACTGCAGAAGCTGAAGACCCAATGTGAAGTGAGTTACTGCGAATTGAAGTGATAGTTACCGCATGACCGTTATTTCATCTAATTCTAATGTCTTTTTGACGTAGCTTCGAAATTTTTTCAACATAATACACATTATTTTATTAGAAATACAATGATAAAAGATCGCGCACTGTCCTTTGACATTATATTTTGAAGATTAAATAATTTAGTTAAGATCGCGTAGACAGCTGCGATTTGAACAGCGTGCGATCTTTGATCCTGATGTTTAAAAATATTATACTGTATGCAAGATAAGCACTGCAAGTGCGCTTGCAGACACGCCCGTCTGCGAATACCAATAATATGTAATAATTGCGTTTATCATGATCTCTGATCTCTTAACCTTAACTGAACGTGATCATCAACAGATACTCGTGCGTGATTGCATCGCCGGACTGCTCGCTAATCTTTCCCTACGGGATTTCCAAGAAATCGAAGGTACGCAATTGATTAACGTTGTACTTAATGTGACCGTTAACTTTTTCTTATCATTTGACATCGACAGGGGAGCTAAACCGAGCGATCTGCTGGTATCTCAGCTGCGACAGATACTGGGAGGACACAAAAAGATCGCAGCGTCACACACCCTGGTACCTACTGACTATCTTCATGCTGCTCCTGTTTTCATCGATTTACGCATGTTACTACATAATCTGGGTTTGCTTTAAGTACGTTATTCATATTGTAAAAATTTCTCGTAATTTTATTCGCAAAATGTTTATTGGCTAGATTGCTTCTAATAGGAAAATTATCTCACATCGTTAAAGAAACTTCGATGTAAATATTTTTTTAGAAAATTACAGGCAATAATCTGTGTCGAATAAAAAAATTATAAATAGTCAAAAAATATCGCGTACGACTTACATTATTATTTACATATTTATCATAAACTTTTTTGAGAGAAAAATCTCCTACAGTATTCCTACAGTATTATATTATTTTAAGACGACTTATCTTTTTTTGATCCACATTTTTGTCTAATAATTATAAAGCGATTGCAAAAGTATGTTTTAATGGCTTTAAAAGAATGTTTGAGAAATTTTAAAAATATAATAATCATTGAAAGATTAATTTTCTTTTTTCTGTAAAGTTTTTAAATAACTTGATATAAAGACGATAAAATATAAAATTAACTAATAATAACTTATTATTTATAAAATTAATTAACTACCGGCCGGCCAGTATTATTACTACACAGACATCACGCATGTCTAAAGACGTCTTTAAGATCTCTTTTAGACATGTATGTCTAAAAGACGTGTACTACGCATGTTTTGCATCGCTGATTACATTGCATAACGAAGAATTTAATACTTATATATTTGCGTTGCGTGTAGCACCTCGGACGAAGACAGACTGGACGGTACCGGAAGCGTGGATTACAACGGAAGCACGGATCGCTCGAGTACTTCTCCGTTGCATGACCCAAGTATTCATAACGAGGGCAGGTTGGAGAGACGGAAGGGCGATCATGGGGACGAGAACCTGTCCTTATCAAACGAGGATATGCCCGATCATTATATCTATGTCTCATACCCACCCGAGCTGAAGCGGCGACTTCTGGAGAGGTATATCGATTCTTGCGCGAGAGTATAGTCGAAGTATATTCTACGTCGCAAATGCATACAGTGATCCTCCTGCTTACAGCTGCTACAACAGAACCACTCGTCTCTAAACAGACGAGTCGAATTAGGAAGGAAGTACTTAAATCTTGCCTGAGATCTGCACAAAGGAAGGTATTCGGGGCTGAACTCCTCACTCTCATTTTTCTCGTTATTCTCGTGTTTTGTATACCAAATGTGAATAAACTGCATCGTGGCCACGACATCAACTGCTCGTTCCATTTCTCTTTACTCTCTTATCTTCTAAGAACTCTACGCTGCATCATCATGTGACGTTTAAGAGGTAAAGTGTAGGTGTATATATGTGTTCAATACATACAATTGCGATAATGATTAGACTTTCATCCTCAACGGTGACAATTAAATAAATTTGGACTTTTACTTTCGATGTTATTTTGCAGATTTTATTTTGATATTTTATATCAAGAAAGAAGCTCATTAGACACGGGTGGGAATATAATTTGTTAGAATATAATTCTACACTACTTTTTTATTAACATAGCATTTATTCGATAGAATAAATAATTTTTTTATTTATGTACATAGATATATACTTTTTCTTATATATAGTTTTATACATATCTCAAATATTTTATATATCAATAATAAACAAAACATAACTGTTTAATCAAATTATTAAAAAATATTAAATTCAACTGCAGAAGAAATAGGAAAAAATTTTACTTTATATTTTGACTAGAACTGCACTCGGTTTAAAATGACCAGAACTAAAACCAATAAGTCATCTTCATAGTCCCGTCGGAATCGCGTTGAGTATCCATTACGCTAGATTGGCGAACCAAACGGCGAACACTTGCCACGCTCGGCCGTTGATTCTCTTCCAAAATGGATGAAGCAAGCCTCATTTCGGGTACTTCCTGCATCTCAACTGTCTCTCGCGTTGATAAATCCTCATAAGAAGTCGCGATCGATGAGGGTCTAAAGAATACAAATTGTAATAAATCGAAAGTCTATAATCACAGAAGACAGCAAAGAAATACAAAAGTTACACATCGAGAATATTATAGAACAAGTCATCAAAATATAACTGCACGGAGAGAATTTTCTCTTAAAATTTACCCTGAAATCATGGTAGTTGTGGGACAACATGTACCACCAAGAATTTTATGTGAGCTATTCTGATTAATATCTACCATAATAAGAAATATTAATATCTATTTCATTAAAATATAAAATATATTTGATTAATTTTACTAAAATATATCTAGGAAATTTCAATAATTTTTCAATATTTACCAATCTGCATGGTAATTTTTATCACGTTGTTCGTAAAATGTCTTTTGTATATTTTAAAAATTCCTTGGTTGCCAAGTTGTCCCAAGTTTGTAGTGAATTTAAGGGTAAAATATAACAAAAAATTCTCCGTGTGTTGTCATACACTTAATTTTCTACAAATTAATATAGTTATTATCGTATATTATTTCATTTTAATTGATGTTTCAAAAGAGAAAATTTTTGATAGATTAAAATAACTGTCTAATATTCTACGCAAGCGCAAAATATAAGTTTACTCAATTAATTGTCAATTAGTTGTTGTGCGTACTTTGTTGGAACGCAACGGATGCAATCCGCGCACGTCCAATCTTTGCCAAATAACTCTCCTTCCTCAACCGTCTGTGGCAGACGGTGGTGCAATGTTTCCGGTAATCGCAGTCCAGACAAGCCACCAATTACCGAGATCACGCCCAAAATAACTAAAGGCAACACAAGATTTTCTTTCCCCTGCAATCGTATCAGCAAACATTTAATATATTACAAAAATTTAACTAATCAAAGATGAATGGTATACATTTTATCTTTGATATTTAATAAAATAATAAATTAAATAATACATAATAGCTAGAACACTATTAGCAAATCTTGTAAAAGTATATTTTGCGGAAAATAATAAATAGGGGAAAGCGTTATTGAAATAAAATTCAAACATCAATTCCGACTCACGAGATATGTTACGAAGGGTATAATGATGAGTCCAAGGCCGCTTATGTATGCGGAGAAACCAATGGCAACTCCGCGTAGTTGCGTAGGATAAAGCTCCCCGGCGAAAGGATAAATAATTAAAAATGACGCCGATATCGCAGACTTCGATATGAGAAATAGTATCAAGGTTTCCATGACAGCATCTTACAGGAAAAGCACAAAGGATAATAATTATGAAACTGACACGTCATAGCTTTTTTCTTAGTACTGCAAATCCATGCGATGTTAAGCTATAAGCTAACTCATTGCTCTCAGCAATATCGGCACGTTACACGCAATTAACTGATTATGTTGCCACTCTTGCTAATTAATCAAGTCATTAATTAATTGACCAGCAGTGCGTACCGGACGATAACAGCACCGTTGCAATGCACGACACTCCAGCCACGACCATGCACAGGCAAAGCGGCCATCGGCGACCCCATCGATCCATTACAACCCAACAAGCGATATAACTGGGAATCTCGGCGAGGGAAGAAAACAGAAAACTCAAATGTTCTTCGTTCCCCAGAGCCGGCCCATAATAAGAAAGACCGACATACACCATGTTATTGGCAAACCTAATCGGCAATATAAAGTAAAGTTCTATTCATTCATATGAGATTTTTATAAATTATTGTACTGTGTCTGAACATCAAAGTGTTTTAATTAGAAGCAAATTCACGTTCAATATATAACGAATAAACTTTAAAACTATTTTTTTTTTATTAATTACAAAGATTAAGGTTCGCAACATAAACCTATGTAAGATATAAAATATTAAAACATTGCAGAAAAATCGTGAATAAGTCAAACGAGAGTTGTTTCTTTTTTCTAAGAATAATATTATCTGAAATAAGCCTAATACGGTAAGCAAAATCCAGAAGAAAACCAGCCAGGCAAAACTGGCAAAATGCAGGAATTATTGATACGTGAATTTATCATGCTTTTGGCGACTTGTGAAATCGATAAATGCGCTTGTGTACATACTTTGACTTACCAGTTTAAAGTGATAAGACACGTCTTGAGACGCATATTTGGCGATTTGAAGAGCGAGAGCACACCGGGACCGATCCGTAATCTCTCCTCCTCGCTCTTCGACCTCGACATTGTCATACGCTGACGGAGCTTCTGCGTGAACGATACCGGAAGTTCTTTGCCATTTACGCGAGCCAAAGTTTCAAGAATGTCATTAGCTTCGCTTAGGCGACCCTTCGCTAATAACCACCGCGGTGACTCCGGTAAGAACCTATAATAATCATTTATCTTTCACATGGATACATGCATGTATATTAATATGTATGCGCACGCGACAAAAAGGCAAATTGAGATTATTTCTAAATAACTCATTTCGACGTCAACTTAACTTAACGATAACGTATGTTTTTTTTTTATGTATTCATTGTATTGTTATTTCGTTGACACGAATTTTAAAGCGCTCTCGTTTAATTATATCTCACAACTAAGAACATTTATGAATGTGGGTTGGTGACTGATAAATATTAATAGATGTGAATGAGATACAAACAGATACTCTGAAACTAATTACTCAATTCACGCGAGATTCAAAGAGATGTCTCATTCTGCAAATATAATGCTCGTGAAACGCAAATGCAATTAACATTGTAATTTATGTAATCTCTCATTATATCGTTATTATATTTGTCAATGACAACGTTAATTGTTCACTCACCACCAGTAGAAGAAGTATATCAGAAAAGACGCACTCGTAGTTATCGCGAGCGTTCGCCAATCGCGTATCAAATAGGTGACACCTGCCAGCATGCAAAGGCCCATTGTATAAAAAGTGCAAGTCATAACTGTCACGAATGAACGGTAATTTGGACCGACCAGCTCCAAAGCTACGGAAATTAATTTATAATAAAATTCCAAAATGTAACTACAACAAAGCTAAGATAAGATCCTAATATTAGATCGATACATTAATCTTCGATTAATTTCAGGTACAAAGTACAAATTTATTGTAAAATTTGAATGCTCACATATAATAAAAGGTATCTGATAAATCGCTGGTATTGTCAGACCAACGACAAAGCGCGTGGAGGCCCAAGTCCAAAAATTGTTTGAGATTGCTGTTAGAAAGCCGCCAATTATTAATGTCGCCAAGCACGTGAAGAAAGATAATCTCCGGCCGATTCTATTCAACAAGATAAATAAACTGCTATTTATTAACATTACTAACATGTAAAAAAAAGGTAATTTTTCGCCGATTCTCGACAAAACAAAATTCAGCACAATATATCAATACATACGAAATAAAATAAAATACACACAAGATAGATAATCTGTGCTAAAATAAATTATTTATTCAAACAAATGGAAAAAATATTTTAATAAATCTTTATATTTGTCCAAAAAAACAGAAAAAACAGTATAATCTAATTTAAAAAATTACATTTTAATTAAAAAATCTAATATGAGTATTAGATTTAAATCTGTAAACGCAGAAGAACTAAATTTTAATGAAAATGAAATCGACCGAATTCTAAATTACCTGTCATTTAATGTACCGAACAAATATACTCCTATAGGGCCTCCTGCATTAAGGGCCACTAAACCAATTGTTGGATAGATCGCACGATCGCACACAAGATCAAACTGTAACATGTTATAATTACAAATTATAGTTTTTTAATACAGTAAAGTACAGCATCTGGTCAAAATTTTTTGTTCCTTTTGTAAAAGAGTTTGTTCTTATTTTTTAAATTTCCTCAAACGAAATATCTGTACGTAAAAAATTGTATATTTGTAATTGTATTTTCTATCAAAAGCGAATTAAATTGTGTACCAAAACTGTAAAATTTAGTTTACTTCTAAAAATTTGTTATGCTGATAAATTTATTAATTTATAAATGAATTTTATTGCAGACTCAATGCTCGCTGCAGCGAACGACAGATGACAAAAGCTGTACGGTTTTTCGGTACAATTAGGCGAACGTACATCGATGACGATGGACGACGTTATCTCCGAGGTTTCGTATTCCCAGCCATGATCGCAGGGCACGACAGACCACGACGCGTTGGGCACGGGCAAGTACGTTGCCATGACGGAATAGTTCTCCATCGTCGTCATCCAGTCGATATCGTATCGCGTGCACTGACTATACGTCTCGTTGTCATCCTGCTTTCACATGACATCTTTTAGCGCCGGATCATGCGACATCGCATGAATAATGTATTCGCTATATACGAAACTGTAAGACGGGATCGATCCTACCGAATTGTAGCCGACTGCGTGAAACAAATGGCAGTCGCTACTAGAATCTATTCGCCCCAAAATTAATGCATTCTACTTGGACTGGTACAAAATTGCACGTATACAACGATGCGTTTACTGGAATTGACTTTTCCAACCGCTACTGCCACAGTCAAGGTAAGAGTAAACTAGAAATCCAGAATTAGCTCGCTCTGTCTAGCACGAGTTTCTAAGTCCTAATTAAACAACTCAATTTGCAACTAAATTACGTACGACGCGATTAATCAAGTGAATTACATGTGTATACAGAGAGAGGAAAAAACAAGTCATCACGGGGAGAACGCAACGTTAAAAGGAAGAAGAGGAATACACCAACGGAATTATAATTATCATATCTAGCGCTATAAGGTCCAGTTTCACAAGTGGTTTAGGGGGGGGGGAGTCTAACGTCCCCCTTAGAAAGAGACGAAGAGTGAGTTAATCTAAGATTAAAAGTTAAAAGTTAACCGACACTTGTGAAACTGGGCCTAAATAATAGGATATGGCATGATAAGCCGCAGTTGAAGCGGAAGCGACTCAAAACGCATCAACATATAATTGGCGTCACCCTCTCCTGTGGACCGACCTACAAAAAGCAGCGTTGCATCTACAAGATATCGACACGACATCTTTCACACCATCGACTGCACCTGGCTCGCGGGAATGGCGAGGCGTCTTCTACGAGCAACGTCCATGTTCTCCAAACCCGGCACCTTGCACCAATGCGACGGCGTGTCCGCCATGAACAATTGATTGAAGGCACAAAAACCGCACGGCAAACACGCCGGTAAGCAGACCAGCCACAGCAACTGCTTCTGATAACGACCGAACTCGCCAACAATCGGCAAAAGATCGTCGAGATCGAAGTTGCCCTGCGAGACATTTCGTGCAGAGCAGCGACCAAATAGCGCTTCTAATTATAGAAAATATCCTATCGCTATCATTTTTATCGTCGGCTACAAATTCCCTGAGCAATCTGAAGTTAATTGGCATTTTTTTACTTTTAACAGTACTTACTTCGAAAGAATTGAAGACTTAATGTTAAAACTACAAAAATTTGAGGACAAAATTAATCGAGAGATATTTAAAATCGAATTGTTATCATCATTTGTCTGTTATAGTTTAATTTGCATATAAATATTTAATTTTGAAAGATTATATGAATCAATTAAGACATAAACATAGCAAGATTCGTCTAAGAATCTATAATTCAAATTGCAGTGAAGCAAATTAGTAATAAAACGTTGATGTCCGCTGAAACTTTTCACTTTTATCTAATAGATTTATTTCGGAGATTATAAAATTAGTGTCATGTTTCATGAAACACTACTTTAATCATGTGCTAAAGAGTACGAAAGTATGTAAATAAGCTTGACGTTATCATTTCGATAATTAGCGAGCGAAGAGTTAAATCAATTTAACGCTATCTTCAATATTAAATTTTGCTTCTATAGGTTCGGCGCGTAATCGAAATAAGAGTCGAAGAGACATTCTTCGAGAAAGCAGCCTTCGACAAAAAAATTATACTCACGTCATCCTCCGCGACCCTGGCATTGTCGGCCCGCGTCGAGCCACTATCGTCCTGTCGCTCCATTTCGGTGAACTTCGACCTCGTCCCACGTTACCGAAAGCCCCGATGATACCTTACAAAGGCGTCACGTGACCTGCATTAGCCTCCATCATCCGTGGGTGATTCGACCGATGCGAAGCGCGTTGCATCGTCTCTTGCCCCCGTCTCTCCCTCCGTAATAAAAGCGCAAGAGTGAGCGTCTCTCTTTCTCGTGTCGTGGACTCACAAAAGTGCACCATGCACCTCAACGATTTCAGCACCGACGGCGATTCGCCGCGCTGCAACTTCTATTAACAGGACACGGGTCCAAAATACAAGAACACCAGTGAATTCGAGTATTCTTCGGTTGCCGAGTTTAATTTTTTATTTTTAACTTGATACTTTTGCAATTTCGAGATTTATCGGTATACCTAAAGTAGATTCGTAATCCTCTCGTCCATTTTTCACGTTTAATATTCAAAAGATACGAAAATTGTGTGACGAGTTTTAATTTTTCAAAAGTTTACGATAGAAAAAAAAGATATAATTACTTTCTCCACAATCAGGATTCACAACAGATCATGAAGATTGATGAATGATTTGCGAGAGCTGTGAAACACGAATTGCAAATGTCGATCGTGCTTCTCTCGTATATGTATATTTGATGCACCAAATATATTACGTCGCGTAGATCTCTCTCACATTAGAAAAACGCGATATTTATGACTTATTGTAAATAATAATAACAACACTGACAGCGCTTGATCAGCTGCACGCGCACGTTTGCACCATCCGAAAGATCCATCGGAAATGCGACGGACGGGCGGTTAACCTGTGACGCGGGCTGTGCCCTTCTAATTCAATTAGATTAAAGGTATTTAGAAAAGATTAAGAATGACGCTGACACGCACATGCTGTTACGAACGCACGATCCAGCGATCTGATCGCCTCTTCATCCCCACTCCTTCCAGATAGATGCGATTTTTTTGTTTAAGAAAATTCCGTCGCGATGCGAATTGTTAATTTCGTTGAAAAAGATCCTCAGTTTATTTTAATTGTATAATATTGAATTATCTGGCGAGCGTAAGAAAATAATCTGAGCCGACGGATACTTATGGGACATACTAGAAATAGGGGTTGAATTCGAGAAAGAAAATTTTAATTTCTCCAAAAACACTCTTGCGAACAAAAAGTAAAAAATACGCGATAGGTGTAATACGAAATACGCGGAGGTGGTACGAAAAAGGGCGGTGACACATATTGGCTATGCTTGATGTACTTGAGCGACGACTGTATGGTATAATAATGGCATCCATCGCGGGTTAGATTTCAAATGGAATTTATTTTCGGGCCATCATGTTTTTCATGAGAGAAAAAGGAAACCATGAAATAAAAAATAGGAAGCAATTCGCAATTTCTGCCGATTGAATCTCGTTTCGTATCTCTCGATATTCGCAATCCTGGACACGCGAGCGCTTCTCCCGCATTTTGAAGCTCGCTCGTGTCCGTTGGAAAGGCAAATTAAATCGGTGAATAAACAGCAGTCGAAATGACTCGATATTATATGGCACTGTCGCTTGGCGATTCGTATAATCTTGTCTCTTGCACTCATCGGTACAGTCAGCCACATTAATGTCTTAAAGTGATATGCAAATCGAATTGTTCCTGTGCGATGCAACGGTGGACGATGCGCCCCGCGTACATCGAGGACATGCGAGCGCTGAAGAGAAACGTCTTCGCGGTTCTTTTTTCGCGATATTTCTTCGTGTAAGAGGCCTTGTGTCAGGCCACTAATCGAGCGATCATTAATGTGACCAATTATACGCTAGACACACTTCCCGAAGAATCGTCCCCCAGTCATTCCACGATCGCTCTGGCACTCACGTAAGCGATGTAGCCGAAGTCACATTGTCGTTGTCAATTATAAATCACCACAGGAAACACAATCCTCGCAAGCACCACACGACTGACACGAAAACGAATAGGAATAAAACGATTAACGCGGTGCATTTGATTATTCTTGCACCACGTGGACATGCCGCACCCTCTCCCACTGAAATCCGATTAGCTCCTCGCGATCGTCGGAGGAGCGAAAAAGCAAGTGAGAGAAAAAGGAACCGGTATTCTTTTTAAAGATCGGATCATAATTACAGCGATTTGGATCGTCCACTCTTCTAATTTTTGGACACGCCGTTGAGACAACAATTACAAAAGAAATAGTATATTTTAATATTTTTGTAGATGAAAGAGATCCTTCGAAAAGACAGAACACTTTGGACGAATCCAAAACTTAGACGGAGTAGACAGTAATTTTGTACTATTCTATGTATATTATCAATTACCCGAAACTGTAAACCAAACATTAACTGTTCTCAAAATTAAATTTGAAACACGTGGAACTCTACAAACGTTACGTATTATCTTCATTCACTTGGCTCTCTAGAATTTCAAGATTTACTTAACGTTAAATGAAATTCCCGAGTAAATGCTCCGTACAGTCTGAGATATTTATGGATCCTCGTTGAAATTTTAGCTCCGCATTCATTTTGTCAAGATATCCCAATCACGCGATATCCAAATATTTAATTGCTACCCTATATACGTTGATTGCCATGCTGTGCCGTCGCAAGAATATCTTGCGACAAGAACGTCTTTGCGTCGTGATACATAACATTTAGTTAACGTGGCAGCCGGTCGATCGTAAACTCACGCTACATTAAATCCGACAAAAAAGCTTTACGTTCCCTTGAAATATATAAAACAAAATCTCTTCTGTAACATCACATTTCTCGAAATAGCGTAATTCCTTTTCTTTTTTAAATTATTCATCCGTCAGAAAACGATAGATGTTCGCAAGGCGCGAACAAATTTGGTGCTTCTTTTCCCTTAGCTCGATACCGATCGCAGATGCAAAAAGGAGCATCCAATTGAGCAAATGATGAATGATTTACGTCCGATCTGGGTCACGCCGTACGAAAAATCGGCGATCGGACTGTACCTCTCGCATCGCGAGAGTAGGCCGTAATATATTTATTTATTTTTTTTTGCTCATCGCCTGTCGGCGCTCTTATCGCGGCACGAAGGAGCCTTATCCTACAGAGATCGGCGGATCGAGTGCCAGGAGGTTTTGCTTGGAGAAGAGGGTGGAGCAACACGACGGGCAGGCGGACGTCCAACATTCAGAATCGTCCCCTTTTATTTTTATCTCTCGTTTCACCCACGCATATATAGGTCGCCCATCAGAAACACATTTTCTTCCCATCACGCGTCAATTATAATTAGCTCGATCCGATCGCATCTCTCGATCGGCAGCAGCACTCGGCACTCTCTCGCGCAGCGCAGACGTCATTCACGCACGCAGCTTTTTTTGTTTTATTTTTTTCTTTTTTTTTTAATTAGTTCGCTTACTTCGATTAGTTCACTTCGTCGCGACGGTGACGTCACTTTCGGCATCTTGCTCCCCCAGGGAAAACGTCGTGGATCGTAGGGAATGTCTCGGCGAGGTCATTTTTAACGAGACCGATGCCGGTAAGTATTGCGGCGATTTTGCGGAAGCGAGAGATCCACCGAATTTGAGCTAAACCCACGACAGACGCGATTTCCTTTATTGCACTACTGCACTATTGGAATTTTCGTTCGGCATAATATGTATAGTATAACAATTAATTACTATGGAACACGTGATTCTTAATTGACGGATTGCAGCATCGATAATTCTCTCCGGAAGTGGCGTTCGCTTGCGAGAAAGACTTGAATCGCAATTTCTTGCAGTTTAAAGTGCGACCAATTCACCAGATAGAATACTCTCCTTCGGCAACATCGTCGAGAAACAAAGGGAAACGAAAATAGAAAATGCTCGCTTTCCCTACGATGCACTCGTCGTCACCGCCGCGGCGCGGTTTCAAGCATCGAACAACAGATCTACGCGTTGGGCTCGTGTTTCGCGACTCGATTGTTAAAAAATATTATCGAAAATATTGTCTCGTACGTACAAGGACACCGCAGGCGGAAGGCGAGTCGCGAGTACGCTCGCGAGCCCGCGGGATCACTTGAAAACTTCGAAAAAACAACGCTTGTTCAACCGTTTTTAAAAAATAGGTACCGAATTGAATTTAAGATACACGACGGCAGTTGTGAAGAGAGAAAGATGAAAAACATGTATAGTCAATCTTCCTCTTTTTTAGCATTTCCTTTTTGGCTCCAAAAATACATCAGTATATTAGCTATAGAGATCAGTATTAATAATTATTAGAGATCACGTTTCCCCGGGGAAATTTTCCATTGATCCCGCAGGCCGACAGGCGGCGCGATTCGGCCCGCCTCGCGATACAAAATTTATATTTACTTTTACATATTTGCTTGGCCTTCTGTTTCTCCATGCATCGACGATCCGTTCTCACTTTTCGAACGTGACGCCGCGATTCACGACGAATCACGAGCCAACCCACATTATCATCAACATCCTCATCATTATTATCATCCTCAACATCAACATCAACATCAACATCAGCACAGCATCAATTATTATTATCATCATCACCACCATCTTCTCTCTCTCTCTCTCGCTCTCTCCGATCCGCTCCATCAGTCATCATCGACGCATCCCTGATAAACTTCCTTACTTACTTACACAGCGCACATCATCACTGATACAGCGTAATGCACACGACTTTTAAATATACTACGTAAAATACGCTCATATCACGTACGTTCGCTCTAGTAAGCATCGCACCCACTCTAGGAGTCTCGACGATGAAAAGGCTAAACAACTAATTAGTCGACAAGATAAATCGCTCTCTGTCGTGCTATTATAAGTTTCCCCCAGGCTGGCTTCGCGTGCCGACGAGAAATTCCCCGGTCTCGTCACGCATCGAGGACCCTCCTTCAAGGACGTGTTATGTCGCTTCCTCGAGATCGTCACAAAAACGTCGTTGCGGCGGAAAAAATCTATTGTAAAGTAAACGTATAGGCTTTGCGCGCGTTACACACTTTTCCGATGGCTTACGGTCTACGGTGATCCTCTCACAGAGCAGCGTCGGAGTCCGATAATTTCTTTTTTCACGTTGAATTAACACTTACCGTGTTAATCCTCTCCTATCACTTTTAAGAAATCTTTGGCATACGAATTTTTGGAATATATATAGACTTCTCTTGTTGCACGGATCATCCGAAGCTCTGTTAAAAGAACCTTAAATTCTCCTGGTAAGAGGTAAGAAAGATAGGTCTCCTGGTAAGAAAGATAGGGGGTTGGTTAAGAAATGTCTATAGTCTACGGGATAAAGGATTAAGGTTGTTCGTCCGACGAGGACATCAGTACTCGTTATACGAAGCCAGCCTGACGGAAGCACGGTACTCGCGAGAGCAGGGTTTTTCTTCCTCTGGCCACGATCCCGACGTGTGCGTTTCAGGCTCGATCAGGTTGTCGAGGTAGAGGAGAAAGAGAAGAAGAGCTTCGATCGTAGGATATGCTAGGATCAGGATCGTCCGCCAGAGTTTTTTTTCGTCCCTGCGATCGACGAAAGAGGATCGACGAAAGAGGATCGCGAATAGGTCGCGAGGACCGTGCTCCCCTCAGGGCAGAATGTCGACTCCACGCACACGAGTCTCTCTTCAAAAATCACAGTCACATATATATATCTATTATTTTTTTCTTTTTTTGTATTTTTGTATCTTTTGTCACTTCTGTATCTCGTCGCTTCGTCTCCTACATACTCTCTCTCTCTTTCTTTCTCTTTCACTCTCTCTCACTCTCTTTCTCTCTCTCTCTCTCTCTTACATCACAAATCTTTGATTCATCCGTTTAATAGCGATTTCACGCTTCACTCTCGCACCTAACTTTCTCTCTTCTGCCTTTTTCCCCTTATCGGCTAATTCGGCGACGCAATTCGCGGCGATTTCGCGGAAGGCTCGAGATGATCTTTTTGAGAACAAACTAACGACTAACGATTATAGTATATAAATGAATATAATAAAACTTTTTAACATAGCGATCAAAACGATAATTACGCATTTAATCATATTTTTAACCTTCGATAGTTCTCAATATTTGATCAACGATTTTTGACACTTGAATATATAATAACCATAATTTAATCGAGTTTAAAGAGAAAAATATTTCTATCTTACAAAATTTTTCTATTGTTCAATAAATTAAATTATATAAATTTCTTTTTCAAATTTTTTAAATTTAAAGCAATTAAATTTTTATTACAAAAAATGTATATATGTCAATAGTAGTAAGTAGTAGAAAAATGAAAAAAATAAATTAAGCTATTTGTGTTTTGAGATCATATGATTTCTTTGTTAATGATAATAAAACTCTAGATATGTACATTGATGACTAATCAGTCAATAAACCCGACTGATTCTCAGAATCATCGTTACGATTTCATATAGTTTAGCACCAGATTCTAAGAGAACGATCGATCTCAGCACCAAAATCGGGACGCTGCGAATTACGGTGACCGTCACACACAGAAATTGCAAAAACTCGATCGCGAATAAAAAGAATAGGCGGGCAATCGAGTTCTTTGCAAGATACGGAAAGACACGCACCGCTGTCCTCTCCGTTGTGGCACTCTCATTCTCATTCTTTCTTCTTTTCTCTCTCTCTCTCTCTTTCTCTCTATTTATCTAATCTCTGCTAAATGGAATGTATAAAAGAAAAGAATATACTCGCGTCTCTTTACCGAATCTATCGCGATTACGGGACTCGCTATCGATCGCGATTGTTAATTAACCGCTATCGATGATCGTGTTAAAATGGCCAATTATTAAGATAATTGCGGCGAAATTTGCGGTATTTAGGGCATTGCATTTCGACAAGAGTAATCAATTTTCTAATAAACATAAAAAAAGATGAGAGAAATAAATAACCATTAAAATACTTAACGAATTCATATGTCAGAATTGCTTCATTGGTGCCACAAATTTGATATTATTATAGTTTATTAACTAAAAGAAAAAAGAATATTACAGATATATTTTGAGAGATTTTTGAAAATCACGGGCTATTTGACAAATAGCATAATTATCTTAAAATATATGTACAGAATGGCTCGAATAAATATTGCCACAAGCTCAAAATGTTTTCCTGTGTTTTCGCAAGAAGTTTTATTTTGTAATTTATGAAAGATCTCATTTCATCTTAGAAAAATAGTTTAGCCTTCTCTTAGAGAAATAGCTTCAAAATAAATGTGTAATATATATATATATTTATGTATATATATCTCTCACATTATTAAACTTTGATATTAACTTGATAGACTTCAAGCCGGCGATTAAATGCTTTCTTACTTGGTTATTTACAATTTGGCAATATTCTTACAATCGAAGATAGTATTATCATTATCATTATCATCGATACTGAATCTAACAGATACGTGGATCAAGAAAATCGAATTAACACATGTACACCTCTTAAACAAACGATAAAAACCAAGAGATTAATTTTATTTTCTAGAATTTGTGCGAGTTAAGTATCTAAAAATATTTCTCGTAAAAACCCAGGGCTACGAAATACCGTGGCAACACTTATGCGGAACAATATATTAATCAATGTATCACGTGTTATGTGCAAAATAATCCATATAAATATAAAAGTTGTTTGAGCGCGTGTTAAAAATGCATTGGTTTCGTCGACGAGCGATTAAGATTACGAGTTTTGATTTTCGGAGACACAAAGAGATGAATCAGCGAAACATAATCTACGCGACATTTTCATCGCGTTAATCATCGGTGCCGAAATATCTGAAATCGTACATTATATACGTCTCCGCGCCGGAGTATTTGTCAGAACACGTTTGCCCCGCGTTTGACAAGTTCATAAGAGATTTTCCTACGCTATCTCCCTCTCGCACTCCGAAAATCACGAAAACAGTGTAAGTAAGGATGTATAAAGGTATATATATGAACGCGAAGTCGCTAGAAAATACTCAAATTACGAAAAGAAGGATCCGCTGGCGAAAGCATTTGGAATGCATGGCACTACCGCAGACACGTTTCTCGACGACAATGACGAACGACGTGACGTAACTCCGTATTGTGTTATTAGCGATGTCGCTAAAAATCGCGGGCCGCGATTCTCAGGAAAGATTCGCGAGGAGACTTCGCGACTTGCACGGCATTGACTGATCGTCATCAAGGACGCGGTATAAACGGAGGTAGAGATACAGGATACTTGAGACATCCCGGTCGTGCGTGGTGGAGGGGCTCGTCGCGGGCTCGCGCAAATCGAAGCGCGCGCGGTTTCATCGCGCGAACTTAGATTTCTACGAAAGAAATTCACCGGGCCCACCTCTCTCCTCAAGCTACGACTCCAGGCTACGTCAATTATCCGTTTGACAGAACTCGACCGATTTAAACGCGATCACGGTACCTCCTCAAAGTTTCATCCGCGAAGAGAGACAGCCCCGTCTTGCAAACGCGGGCGAACGACGGGCGCTCCTGTGACACGCGGCCAGGAAGACGATCTCTCACTCAAAACAGATCTCGAGCGGCTCAGACGTCTCACGAATAGGAGAGAAGGAAGAAACGAGTGTTTAAAAAAATGTCTGGACAAGCCGTGCAGCGTTGTTCCAAATGGCAGTGCGAAAAGCTCCTCGTCTGCGACGCCACTCGTGAGTACCATGATCGCGCGAAACACTCGGCCGGCTACTAAAGAGGACTTACATGATATCGAGGTGGGGGAGTATAAGGGGATAGAGTTTGAGGAAATTGGAGATTTGTTCTTGAGCATACGAGATCATTTGCTCCTAATGGACGTTCAGGCCGGACGAGGACTTCGGTACAACTAAATTCATTTGTGCCATCAAAATATTATAACTTTAATTATCCAATCAACAGCAAACAGACATTCACATACGGGGAAAAAGTAACATACGCATCTCATCTCAGCGGATCACACAAAGTTCTTGCGCAACATGATCGGATCAAGGGGGCATCAAGTTGCGTTCTGTAATCTTTACGACCTTTCATACTCAGTCTCTCTCTTTCTCTCTCTCGTTTTCTCCTACGCTGTCCATTCAAGCTTCCTGTTGCTTAGGAAAGTGATACTCTCTTTCTTACGCGGATAAATTCGGCACGGTTCCTATATAAGCACTTGACAGCTAAAAACCGCAATTCAAAATTTGATGCACGTCGTTGAGAAGCTCGGCGCGAGCTTTACAACGAGTCAACGGCGAGTCACTATAAATAAAAGACTCGTATTTTTTTTTCATTCTTTCTCTCTCTCACACACACACACACGCACGCACACATACATACATACGCATACACATATACACATTATTACATGATACATTTTACTACATCTTTCATTCGTTCTGTCATGCTATCACTTTATTTCAAAAATTCTCCCTGAGTCTCTCGCTCTCACTCTCCCTCACTCATATATATGTATACGTTGTCCATCCACCTCACTTGATGTTCCTGTCGCGCGCTCTCGCATCTTCTTCCGTTCATTTATCTCACTGCTCACGATAATCGTTCATCGAAGTTGTCCTCTCTCTCGTTCTTTCTCTCTTCTTGGGCTATAATCTCTCAATCACGCAGATGAAAGCCGCAGGCTCGTTTATACCAGGCATACTTGCAATCAGAATCTTTCTCTCTTTCGCTCTCTCTCTTCTCAGCAGACTTTTCACTTGGCCTTGACTCATTCATCGGCAACATCCACTTGCACTCCTCGTCATCCGTTGTCGGCATCCGGCGGACAGGTATTTATTTTTCCGTTTTTTTTTGTATTCTCTCTTTGTCTCTCGCGCTCTCTCTCTCTCTCTCTTTCTCTCATTCTCGCTTTCTCTCGCTCTCTCGCTTTCTCGCTAAAAATGTCTTTCTCTCGGATCATATGGGATCGACACCGATATATTATATCGATAAAATACCGTCGCCAGATAGGGACACGTGCAGACTCATCACCCCATCTCGTCATCATCGCTTTGGAACTCACGCACATCCATCAACTCGCATCCGCACCATCCAATCTTGTTGTCTTTGTATTGTGTTTGATAGCTTTCTAGTCAAATCAAATTGCACGACAGTACAACCGTGGGGTGATCTGTAAACAACAAAAGCGAGCCAAATATCAGTCACCGTCGCTCATCGGTGCTCGTTTCTTTGCGGAGAGGGGGAGTTTCGGGCGTTTCAAATCGCGTACGCGAAGAATCGGAGGGACAGAAAACAACGCTACAATAGAAAATAGTGCATTCCTATCGACATTGAAGTGATTCTTCAATGTCTTCATATGCTCACGTGCGCACACTCTCTCTCTCTCTTTCACTCTCTCTCTACCTTCCGTCCTCCCCCTTCTCTCTTTCCTCTAACAATTCTATCCTAACTACATCCTATCCTCACTATAAAAAGCTCGCCAGTTTAAAACTTAGCAATACCAAAGAATGTACGATGATATAGTAATTGAATATGCATGATAAAGGCGAAGTGCGGAAAAGCGCAAGAAGAGACGCAACAAAAGTAACGAAGACAAATCTCGTCCCTTTAACGGGATATGTGAGACTGAGGTAGAAACTCAAAATAAAATGCAGTGTTAATGCATCGCGCGTTGATTAAAGTGAGCTAAAATCGCATCGAAAACACTGCGAATTAAGGCACGGCGTTTAAACGAGTCGAGAGAAATAATATGAAAAGGTACTCACCAACTGGACGTAGCGTTGGTAGCAGCAGTCTTGAGCTTTCGAATCTCTTTCGCAGCCCAGCTCGCCAGCTGTTTAGTTTTATGAGTGCGCGACTTCCTGCCCTTGGCTAGCAAATCATTGAGCGGATCGGTCTCCACCATGGGTAGCAGCTTGGTTCCGAATACCATGACGAGATCGCCTAGCAGGCCTACCGCGGCCGACACATTACCCTCGGAATGTTCGCGGTCCTGTGCTATCGAGGTGATGAATTGTATGATGAACGGAACGTGCGGCTCGATAAGGGCGATAGCGGCGTCCGGACAGTTATTCGCATCACCGCGGAGACCTTGAACTATGCCAGTGTAAGCTTCAAGCACGCCCTCGCGCAACTCGTTCAGATAATCAATCATATCGTAATCGCTTCTATCGACATTAGCCTGCGATGCCTGCACCAATGTTTGCAATACAACATCTAGGTATTTCTTGAATTCCGGTCCAATACTCATGGCGATATCACCGAAGGCCGAAAAAATTTGTGGTTTAACCGAACGATGAACGGCGTTATTGCTGAGGTTCTCTAACAACAGAGTCATAATTTCGTCGCAATAAGGAAGCATCTTGCCTTTGAGTGCCCGACAGATATCACCGGTGAGACCAACTGCCGCGCAGCACACCTGATATTCGGCATAGTTCTTCAAGCCGAGACAGAGGTAAGGTTTGAACGCCTCCATGTACTTCAGGAAACCCTCGCCCAACACTTCAACCAGGGTCGAGACAGCCATGAGCGCGTCCTCCTGCACACCACCCGATTTGCAGGAGTTTGAGCTAAACATGGCCAGCAAAGCGGTCATTATCACATCGGATATCTGCGGAGCGTCCTCCGGGGTAACTTTACGTAAAACGGACTGTAAAGTCGCACAAAGCAACGATTGCAAATCGTTGTATTGGGCGCGATCCGAATGGCTCTGTATGTGCGATTCCATCTGCAATACCTGTTGCAGTCGTTCGAGTATCACCATCGTAGTTTTCTGTACGGTCACGTAACAATCGCGCGGTGAATTCTTCACCATCTCCATAAGAGCCTCATAGGCAGCGGATCTTAAATTCGCTTGAGCTCCATCCGGTCGATCGGTAGTTTCCAAAAGTCGTTGAATGATAAAATCGAAGTATTGTGACATGCAGTACGTTTCTGGTTGATTGCTGTCTTCGCTTGCCTCAGCAGACTCATAGCTCGCTTCTGCTAATCCTGTAAATGCCCAGCATACATTGGCAGCGACGCGCGGTTCCGCCTTCAATCCAGTCACCAAAGACTCCAGCAATGGTTTCAGATAGGTTTCGTTGATTGCGGCATCTGGAATCATCTCGCATATGCGACCAAACGTCCATGCAGCGGTATCGCGGACGACTACGCTGTTATCGTACATCAGCTCGATGAGAGTGGGCATGGCTTGTTCCACTAACGGTTTCAACGTGGCAGGCTCTAAACCACCGAGAATCGAACCGAACGCCATCAGAGCCGCATCTCTGTACCTCCAGTCGGGACTCTTAATATTATCTTTGACAAAAGGAAGAACGAATGGAACAATGGCTTCTTCGCAGCAGGAGGATAGCAACATTAAGCAAACTCCAGCAGCTTTCGAAGGATTCCAGTCATCTTCATCATCAAACTCTTCTTGCTTAGTTAATTTTTTCATCAATACCGGTACCAAGTATTGTAAAGCACCCTTAGCGTAGTGCCGCGAGACTTTTAGCGGTGGACGACCTCCTTCCGATGCCTCCCCTTCTTCCATTGACAAGTCAACCTCCTCGTCAGACACGTTCGACCAGAATTCTATTCCTTGAAGTGCTACTTCATCGATGTCGGATTTCATCGCTTCTAAAGTAATCTGTAATAAAAATTCCACCAGTAATTTTTGACATGCGCAATATTTAATATTTTAGCAGGACAATTAAAGTTACAGTAAATGATACTTACGGGAAACAGTGCTGGAGCCATATATGGTTCCATGTATTGATAGTATAGTGACATAATTTTCACAAGACACTGTAACGCAGCTACTCTGATTTGAGTATTGGTAGATTGAGTGGCTTCACACACAACTTCCATTATGAAGTTTCGTTCCGTCTATAAATAGGGTTAAAACATATGTCACAACATTAGTTACTTATTGCACAAATCATATCGCGTTCGTGCACGAAAGAGATATATTCGCATCAATGATACAAACACTAACCTCTTTCTCAAAGTTTCCTTTGGTAAATTCCAAGGAATTATACAGGGCGCTCGTAGCCGCTAGTCGAACGTGATTTGACGTGCTGGAACCTTTCATACCGTGAATGATAGCAGTAAGAATCTCGTTTGATTGTGAGACTAGTACTTCGCTCTCGATTTCTTGGCAGATATATCCGATAGTCTCTAGAGTAGCCTCCTTCATCATTTCGGTACTGGACGAGTTGACAACATTATTGACTAACAATGGAATTAATTCGCTCCATTGCCCCACTGCCAACTCGGCAACAGCAACATAAGCGACGCATTGTGCTGCAGAACTTGGCCTATTGTTTTCCGTTCCCAACGCTCCTAAAATCTGTAAAAATAAATGCATGAAGAACTCTATCATGTGTGAAAAAGAAAAATTACCGAATATAGTTAGCACGTCCTTAAATCCATTTCTTGACAGTGATAAATTTTTATAACAATTACTATTAAGTATTTAAAATTTCCATTTTAGAATTTTACTTTTTGAGAGTTAAACTGTTATAAAAATCTATATTAAAAAATATTTTGAACAGATAAAATAAGATACATAAAGATAAAATTTAGAATAAGAGTTAAGATAAAAATGAGTGAAGATAAAAGTGATAAAGTAAAAATATTTCTGCTTTGTATCCACTTGGAGTAATGTACATTTGAAAGGGTAAAAACACAACAGTGGTGTAAGTCAAATTTTTTTAAATATTTTCTAGTATGCATAGATGCAATCTGTACAATATATAAATTGCATCTATGCACACAAGAAAATATTAAAAAAAAATTTGGTTTACACCACTGTGGTTCTTATGCCTCCATTTGTAACAAAGGAATGTCGTCTCTACGTAAAATCAGGTAAGGTCCGTTTTTTTAGCTGAGCTTTTTACACGGATAATTTTTTCTCTTTTTCTTTCCAACATAAAAAAAAAAGAGAAAAAACGCTCCATGCAAGAGGTTCAGCTGAAAAGAACAGGCTTACAAATTGAAATGCCAATAATACAAGAAAATGCGATAAATATATATAACCCTCCTTACATTTTTCTTGATATATTCCCTCGTTTCAACAGGAATGGTGAGCCAGCGTTGCTGGTACTGGAACTTCATGTCAGGATCCTTGGAGGTAAGTTGGTTTTTGAGCTGTAGACCCGCTGCCATGCGGGCGACGGGGCTCGCGCCGACTGTGACCAGCACGGCGCTGAGTCGTTGCACGAATTCATGCTAAAACAGACATACCACCGAATATTGCAATCGAATACCGCTCCTCACATTACTGTCGCAAAATCGGTGGCAAAATTTACTCACGAGATTGGTTTCGGCCGCCTGCTGCAGGAAAGTCTGTGCTGCCACGAGCTCATTCTTGTCTGAAAATACGACAGGGACATGTTACAATCGCGTGCCCACAATTAACAAGAAATATCGTTACCGCGCCGGGAATCGCGGAAAATCGTAAGGTTAGACGAGCGCGAGGCGCATCGCGATGCGTGTCGCGCCAATGCGTGCGAATACGAGGCAACCGTCACACGGGACAATACTTTTCCGGCGGCGAACAAAGCGCCTAGCAACAGCACGACGGGGCGCGATATCGCGCGTAACAGCGTGCGCGAAATGGCTCGCGGTCCCGTCCGCGAAACAACGACGGACGGCATCGCTGCCGGAAAAACCGAGGGCGGCGAACCGCCCGCGAGCCGAGCACGTTGCGACAAATTCGTCGAGAACGGCGACGCGCACGCGGTTCGCTCTCGCGTGCTCCGAGATCGCCATCACCGCGACCGCCGCCGCCGCCGCCGCCGCCACGACCGTCGGAGCAGCCGTCGCGACGAAGCGTCGCGTTTCCCGTTTCGACAAGACGACGCCCGGATGGAGGAAAGCCGCCGGTCCTTGTGACGTCGCCGCGACGGCGGCGGCGGCGGCGGCGCGACTCCGACGAGAGACGACAGACTCACCCGACGAGACGGTCCTCTCGAGGACCTGGATCAGCTGCAACGTCGTCGGGTCCATCTGCATGGCTAACGGCGGATCGCTCACTCTCTCGTTTACGGCGTGATACGTCACAGTTCCCGCGACTCGACGCGAGGGGATGTTAAACGTCTGCTCCCTGATGCGAAAGTTCTCGTCACGACCGGCGGATATCCACATGTAGCCACCACCGACTCAACTGCTTTCGACGTTCCCCCCACTCTGCCGTCCACTTCCTGTGCCTCTGGCGCGGCGCGCGGCTGGCGGCAGTGGCGGCGGCCCGATGCACGATCCTCGTCCCGTCTCCCTCGCTCCCGCTGTGGACGCCGGGCCGATTTATCGCTCTCTCTCTCCCTCGCTCTTTCTCTCTATGTGCTCCGCGTAGTTCGCGTTCCCTTCGCACACAACGTGCGGCGCAGGGATACCCGGCAGCCTTTGATATTCTCGCGCCCGCTATAAGGACGAATCGCGAGCACGCCGACGCACGAAAAATACAGCCAGCCGCCGACAAGCGAAGCGAAATCGACACGACGATCATCCACGGACGCGAAATCACCGTCGCGTCCCTCCACCGCGATCGTATCGTGTTTTTCCGCGAGGCGAACTACTTTTTCATCGCGCGCAATACATCGTGCATGCGTTCGCCGCTGCGCGCGCGCGCCACCTGGCACTGCTGCGAGCAATCGCATTGGTCGCGCGTGCGCGCGTCCATTGCGCAAGATTGACTGTTGGTGGGTCTTTTGACGTTATGGTTATGGAAGATTTCAAATAAATGTTTCGCGCGTGCACCGACTTTTCTTTATTCTTTATTCACGGTACGTCGCTTGATTAAGGACGTTCGCTAGGATCTCTGTCTATAAATTTTTGCTTTGTATATACAGACACGTTGCGGCTATCCGCTCGTGAAAGGTTAAATATAAAGGAACACTTGGAAATGGATTCGACGTTGCATGGTATAACATCTTAACGACCTACGACTTACTTAAATGTTGCTGTGTGCATGTTTCATTATTAGTGAGTATTTTTTAACGATAAACTCTGTTAAACAAATTTGAACTGAAGTCTTGCTCAACTAAAGTGCTCCAACGCTGAGTACGCCGAGTGACTGCGATGTGTCTGTGTAAGTGGAGCGAAAATTTATCGGCGCACCATTGCTGGCATTGCTTGATGCAGTCCTGAAAGGTATGTGACTACAAGTTATATATGTATACTATCTTATATCCATCATTTCCGCTACGAAACTCGAAACCGAAACTTGGCCCAACTGGCTCTCTGTCGTTAAGGAGAAACATATTATGCCAATCTCGTAGTGATAATTTTACAACACCGGTAATCATCACATGATTACAAATGTCAAGGGTGCAATAATTTTGTCCCTTGCTACTTAAAATGTAATCGAAAAGGAAGAATATGATTCGTACGTATATTGTCTCAATAAATCGAGTATCTTTATTTAAATAATACCATAGTAATACCAAACTCTAATAGAAAGATTCTCAGGTTATAATTAATTGTCATTATTTAATTGATGTTTATCACCGACATGTACGATAAAATACTTACCATAATTTTTATTTAAGCTTAAATTATGAATATTTTGATGTCTTATTTTCATTCCCTTATTTGTATATTTCTTTACTTACATATATATGTATATAGAAAAACGTATCCTAAAAATAAAACTCTTGATTGATAGGATGTATTATTTTAGAGTGATTTTTTCTGGGACATGATTATATAGTACACACATATCCGTGAGAATAAAATCAAAATTGCATTATTGCATTGTTCGTCAAAGTTTCGAAACAGCTCTCTCTCGATTAGCTCGACGATCAGAATTATCTTTAGCGATTGTTCATATTCGTTCGTTGCCGAGATAAAAACGTTCATAAATAAAACATTACGTAAAACAGCATCGGCATCTGCACGTTGATACTGTTCGTTCGCGTACCGGTACGACGTGTTAAGAGCTATGACCAGGTGTACG
>JASTWP010002883.1:0-34695 GCA_030770255.1 Temnothorax ravouxi
TTATTAAAACGGAAAAAAATAATTTTTTCAACCCACAGCCGGGAAACTAATCGTATAAGCTTGAGATTCCCTCTCTTCGTTATCACATCGCACAGATCTAGCCGAATTGCGTAATTAAAAAAAGTTATTCGGCAAGTCGCGAGAACGAGATAGAGCTCGGAGATTAGATTAAAAAAAAAAAAAAAAAAAAAAATTCTCTCTCACGTCGCGTCGCGTATTTTGTTAATGTACGTTGCCTAAAGGAGAGAGAAAGAGAGAGAGAGAGGACACTAACCGCCGGTTTTCAAGTCCACGCCGTCCTGGATGGGGATGAGCCACAGGGGGAAGATACCCGTGAGGCCGACCATGGTGCTGCCCAGCAGAGAGAATATCCACGGATTGTACGAGAAGTAGCCTACGATTTCGTGCCAGGGCAGCCATTCGTCGGCGCCGGCGAGATGCCGTCGCAGGCCGGCAGGACGTAGCCCGCGTCCGTGCAGTTGTTACGGGTGCACGCGTACGACGACGCCGCGGCGGCCATGTTTGTTGTCGTCGCGCGATTCTCTCTCCGATGTCAAAGCGTTCTCAAAGATCCTCGACGTTCCCCGACGTCGGAATTAAGCTTTCCGGGAAACGGACGTCGTAGTCAATATGTATCTGGCTCCCTCCCTCCCGGTCAAGGTTCACCTCTCGCGCACGAAAACGCGCGCGTGGACGACGTCGAACTGACGAGCCGGAGAACAATTGTCCGGCTCCCCGGGAGATAACCTCCTCGCTCGCCGCGCGCTCCACGAGGAAGACGATGTTATCGCCGCGACGCGACGTGACCGACGCGCGATCGACGTGAAATCGAAGTCCAGATCTCTCAAAACGGTCTCCGCGACGACAAGTGGAAGGTGGAAGGACGGGGCGCGTTCGTCAGTGTAGTCCAGTTTTTTTTCTTTCCTTTTCTTTTTCAGCGCGAGCCCCTCCGTCGTTCTCCACGCTCTCTCTCTCTCTCTCTCTCTCTGGCACCACAGTCAGACCACTCCGGATGCTGAATTCAGCCTGGATGGACCTCTCTCGTCGCGGTTGGATCGACAACCGAGTGACAACGACCGCCGGCGAGCGACCGACTAGCCTACACTGAGGACTGAGCACGGACGCTTGGAATCAGGACGTCGCCGCTGCCTGCTGCCGCCTCGTTGACTCGTTCCGGCCCGTCGTTATTTCATGCCGCCGTGCCGATCCGCGGACAAAGGCATCACCGACGCCGTGGTGGCGATTGGCGATTGAACGCGCGCGCGATCACGATCTCGCGGAGACGCGCGTCGCGTCCCCCTTCTCCGCTCCGCTTTCTCGATCTCTTTATCGCTCTCCGCTTCCGCGCTTGATTAGCTCGCTTTTGCCTCTCGCACTCTTATCAGGGATTCACTGGTGTATCACCGAAGTCGCAGCGATGAGCGACGAGCGACCGACGACGACTGACGCGCGTTGCGCCGTGGAAGGCCCCTTTTATAGCCGTCGGCCACGTTACCGCGAGCGGAAGCGAGAGGGAACGCGAGAGCGACGAGGATGACGTTCGGACAGCGTCGGCGATGGCGGCGGGTGGGAAACGAGAGGCGGTTCAGCGGGGCGACGAGGGTTGGTTCGTGCTCCGCGCGAGCGGAGTAACGGAGAACGCGAAAGGGTCGAGAGAGAGAGAGAGAGAAAGAGAGAGAACGATGCGACCGCGAGGCGAAGAAAGGGAGAGGAGAGGAGAGCGCGCGGAAGGAGAGATCAGAGAATCAGCGAGGATGCGCAGTGGAGGATGCGAGTCGCGTTCGTTCGAGGCTGACGGAGGCGCTGCTTTTCGAACGGAGATACGTTCGGTTTCTCCGTTGTCCTTCAGCAGATTGGCTCCTCAAACAAATCTATAATGCTTCGTCGAGATCATTACAATTAGAAGTGGAAGACGAGGAAGCGATCGAGCTGTAGGTTCAAGGACGCGTTCGGCTTCTTGCGCAACGATTGCGCGTGTCTGTGTATATACACTGTACATCAGACTGAAGCGTTGCCCTCTTCGAGACGTCTTATGTCCCGATTTTGGGATACTGTGCTGTCTGGGTAACATGTTTTCCTTATACAATTAGATACTTATTATAATTTTTCGTTTTTTTGTTGTTGCAATCAATGTCATTATTTGTCGATAGGCATATATCCGAGGCTTAGCGATGATAGCCTTGATAGCATCAGCGTCTTCCTTCAGTTTGGACAAATATTAATTCTCGCGCGTCACCCTTCCGCGCGCGCGCGCACGCTTCGTTTTCCTATAAACTGCCCTAAAGGAACGAAAGCCGAGACGGGGCCGGGGGACCGAAACTGGATTACGTACGCGAGTGCTTTGTGACGCCGGATCGATCTTGCGTCGCGTACAAGTCAAAGGAATCAGAATTGTATTTGCGACGTGAACGTTTCGACAGTAATTTCGATTCGCAACCGTGAGTTATCATCACTCTTCCGAACATTGAGCGTGAAGCAATTGTTTCACTCAACTCGGATTGATAACAAAATATCTTTAGAAAAGTAGAATAGCGAAATACACATCCAATAATCGACGGATTAATTTTAAGTAAATATCTGCCGAAACATGATTTTGTTCTTTTCTTTCCTTTGGTATCCCGTATTCGCTTATATTTAAGATTATTCTTGAATGCTATTTATACCGCTAATTGGCAAAATTCAAAAGTTATACTATAATTAAATATCGTTCATGTTTCATGTATTTAAAGCCTTTACCAACGTTATTTCAGATATGCACATATTCGAATTAAATGTTTCAAAATATCTTAATCTCTTATTAGCGGCATTTTAATTAAGAAGAATTAATATCGCGCAATATTTCCGTTCAGAAAAGTACTTGAAATATGTCAGAAGCAGGCGATTAAAAATCGTCACCTTATCAGATTGTATGATGGAGCGATAGCTTTTATTAATTTGACGAAATATATTTGTAAAAATTACTTAAGTAACGAATGTGATGTTCGTAATAATATAGAATGTGTCATACGGTTTCAAATTTTCCAAATCTGTTTATAAATGTACAAGTTATCTGATATTTTATTCGTCAAATCTCGTCTCGTGATCAACGTTTGCTCGTTGCGACACAATTTTGTCACGCAATAAAATTAAATCACGAGAAAAATAACTCGACCTGATATATTTATATGATATAATTAGTACGTTTTATTTTATTGTATTGACGTAAAGCGTTATCCACCTAATCTTCGATGAATTTCTTTGACTCGAGAGTTAAGAAATTATTGCAGAGATATCGCATAATTACTTTCTTCTCGCGCGATAGTGGATTGTATCGTCGCGGTCGGCTCGTTGCAATTTGCTAATCTTATCTATCATGCGCTGATCGCCGTAAATAGCGAGGAAAGAGATGCGCAGTTCTCAAACGTGAGTCGATAATTAGACGTGGACTCCTTGGACGATCACCAATTCGCGTCAACGGACGTCGGCGAGTGCGTATGAGTAGCGAATACGTATAAGTCGCGCATCCGGTCTAATGTTTATCGGCTTTCGCAGCCGATTCAAAAACATCGAGATTTACGTAACATCTTTATTGTGTGAGCGCGCGACGTTGAAACTTCCTCGGAATATATATTTCACAGCGAAGAGATAACGGTATCAAGCGATTGAGCGATCGATAATTCGATATATAATTTCTATGTGCAATTGCGTTTTCTAAATAAACAATTCTTTGCTATGAGATCCTGTGATAAAGAGTTTCCTTATTTATACATATAACACGTTTATAGATAGCTTGTCGTGAAGACAAAGTTTTTACACAGAATGTTTTAAATGTGTGAAGGAACTCGATGAGGCTCTAAATTTTGATTTTAGGGCTATTCGAATGCGATGGCATTTATTTCAACAAAATGAACACACACCTTGGCTTTGAAACATCACAGTCATGAACCTTGATTTCGTACAATGGATATGGATGAAATGTCTTCGTGATGGTATAATTGCGAGAATACAAATATTTAGTAGTGTGAAATTTGAAGAGATTGAAGTTTACTGGAATAGGATGAAAATTACTGGAAAAAGTGGAATTTACTGAAACAGAATGAAAATATTTTACGAAACTTATAATCGTGATTGACTCGTGGACTATATACTTTGTAAGACGATATCTCGAAATACTTTCTACTTATTGATGTATGTAAACACCGATCTGTAGTTCGCTGTCTCTTTCCCTTATATATAAATATTTTATTTCATTGTGCACTGGACACTATGTAGATTGCCACAATTATATCGCTTTTGATGTTGGATTTCTGATATTGTCTTTGGAATCTTTGAGTTAATTAGCAAGATTGCTTTGACAGTGTTAATAAAATTATTTCTCAGAAGATTATAATTATTGCAAATGCCTCTGCAGAAAATATACTTGTCGATCAATTTAAAATTTCCCGAAAGAGTCCATTAAATAACAAAAGTACTTTTTTTTTTTACATTTTTTAGAGCTATTTGTATATAGACGTCCAGCTTTTGTATTCCTTTTATACAGTTTTTCCTTGATTTTCGCATGCATATTCCATTCTATCGTTCAGGTCCAGATTTTCTAGGAAAACAAGAAATTTATCACACAGGACTGTGTGATGAATGGATTGTGTGCGCAGTGTGACACAGTGCACACAGACCACTGCGTCCAGCGTCCACTGCTGGACATAAGTCTCCCTTAAGGAGTATTAACTTAAGGAAGTGAATACTCCCCCTTAAGGGAGTATTTGACCGTCAATCTATCACGCTGGCTGGGTTTGGTAGATAAATAAGAAATTGGCGAATAAGAAATTGATTTGTCTATTTTTACGCGCAACCGTAAGATAATTAATTGCCAAATTTTCATGAAAATCTATTGGAATAAAAAGATGAGGCACATAAAATAAACCAAAGGATTTTACTTGAAGATAATATTACCTCCGAGCATTTTCCGGTAGCAGATATTTCTCAAACAATCAAAACTCTTAATTATATAATTTAATATATGATATGCCTCGCGTTAATATATATGAATCAGATAACAGAAGAAACCATCTTTGATATGCTATTAGATCCAGATATTTATATACATATAAAAATTATGTGCCTCGATCGTACTTGGTACATTAAGCGCGGCCTTAATTAATCAAGTTGGCGGCAGGATGCCAAGGGTTTTCCTCTTGGATTTCGGTCAACAGGGAATTCTCGCGCGATGCCGAATACTCGACCTTTGTACAGCTCCCACGATCTCGAGGGAGGAACTCATTCATTAAAAGAATTTTCCGAAACTTGCGTGAATTAAAATAGTTTTCAAGTTGGACACAAAAAATGTGTAAAAGTAAGAATAAAAAAATGCTAGAGGACTTGCATGAGCGTATTATAATCTCGAAAAACACGGACGAGAGAATAGAGGATACGTAATTTTGTTGATTGCACATATACGTATATCATATATTTGATTGCGCAAAAGGAAAAAAATAATGTGTCTTCTATATCCCACGGAGTAGAAAAACAATGTACATTGTGAATCATGATGTTATGAGTCACATAATGCATTCCTTGGCAGCTCAAATTCTGCAGGAGGAGACAAAGACATTTACTGAAGTACATATATTCAATTAGTCGCAATAAAATTTTAAATACTGAACATATTTATTCCATGTTCATTATCTGTTAATATGATGATAGCGGATTTATCGCGAATAACTTTTTTTCTTTCAAATTATGTTTTATTCTTTTATTTTATTCGTTCGATTTGTCTTTTTGTTTTGTATTATTTCTACTTAAGGACGTTCTCTCGTCCTTATACTAGAGAAAATCGATTTTCTTAGGATTTTCTTGAAACTGTGAATATACGTTAATTTAGGTGTACTTTATGCGTGGTATAAATTTCAGTATCTCTTCCGGTATAAAAAATAAAGATACTGAGCCTCAAAGTTTTAACTTTTACTAATGAAAAGGTTTTCTAGGCCAAACGGTAAGAGATACGAGGTTGGCCAAAAGGACCAAAGTTGTTCCTCTCGTCGAGTTCTATAAGGAAAAAATGCCAAAACTAAAAAAAATTAAATTTTAAATTTTTTTTTAAACTTTGAGGCTCAGTATCTTTATTTTTTATACCGGAAGAGGTACTGAAATTTATACCACGCATAAAGCACACCTAAATTAACGTATATTCACAGTTTCAAGATAATTCTAAGAAAATCGATTTTTTCTAGTAAAGACGGGAGAACGTCCTTAATATCTTCGAAAACTCCGAAAAATTTACAAAATTTAAAGCATATTACGAATACGTGGTTGAAGATGCCCCCCGTAACGCGTTGTAACCGTATGTGAAAGAGCTAATTAGCTCTTGGTAAAAATTACGAACAATGTTTTGCACGGACGTAAAAGGAGCGGATGTGAGTGGTCCATTGTTTCATTTCCACCATGTAAAACGTACGTTTTTTTTTCCTGGCGGATTGCACATAAAAAATGTACACCGGCCTCGCTCGAATGATTCGCTTGCACGAGGTGCTTGTGCTCGCGAACCACTCCAGTTGGATCTATTTTGAGAAAGCGGCGAGAAACACGCGATTATTTTTAGTTACGATTTTTCCTCCTCCGACTCGCAGAACGCAGACGGACGTCTACGCGAGCATCACGACGAGATGACTGAGGTACGTTACTTTTCGTTTATCTAAGAACGACGCCTGTTTCTCGACCAACGCACAAGCTAGATGCGTGAAAAAGTCCGAATTGGGATCAAATCACGGGGATTATTCGTATTTATCGAAGTTTCGTGACGGCGGCAATGGCTGGTAGTTCTGCGATTGTGAAAAACGTGACGGATGAGTTATTGTGTGCCTCGCGAAAGTGTAAAGAAATCGTACGAAAATCGAGAATATGCGTTTTCCCGATTGTAATATAATTCGTAAATAATATTTATATAAAATATTTGCGAAAAGCTGCGATTCTCAGTTAATGGGTTTACGTGCCGATCTCTCAGGTGTTGCGGGGAGTTTTGTAACAAGTGACTGCGAAGAGAGTACTTGGATGCCGAAATCGAACCACTACTCCTGTAGTATTAAACCTTTTCTTTTGGACATTCTGTATATACCAGACTATTGTATAGAAATCTTGTATAAAACCACTTGTATAGAATCTGTAGTATAGCATATCTTGACTAAAATTAACATGGCGGCAAGCATCACGGCCGAGATGCCTGTCAGTGGTCTAGTATTGTATAGAAGTCTATGATAATATCTAAATATTATTTTATAAATTAAAATCTCACATTTTTTATCCGAACCCCAGATTTCTAGCAGTTTGTCTTTGGACACGACTCCCTGCAACTGCAGCGTTTGTACTATTGCTTGAGTACGTGGTATCAACCTGAAAAAATCGTATTGAATTGTAATCTATTCGATGAATCAACGTGAAACCGAAAGGAGATAGAATGACGATTTACCTGGCCCATGACTTGGTGATGCTCCCAGGTGTCGTCAGCAGCGACGGAACAAATCGTTTCAGCTTAGGGCACACTTGACCCTTGAAGAAGAAATACACGAATCACTTGACACCGTCCACGGATGCTCTATACCCATCGATGGTAGTGCCCATCCGGCCTTTCCAAATGTACCAGACACGCGGCAAATGATCTTCCCAGTTCTTTGATTATATCTATAAATGAGAATAATATTCGATCATAATGAAGATTAATATCTGTAAGTAAGTAAGAAATAAGTAAGAAAAACGTTATAAAGCAAGGATTGTGATAAGAATACCTTGGCGGTGGATCAACTAATGGTTCACTAAGATGGCATAGCATGAGAGCGAATTTCGGCAATCATTCGGGTTCTATCGCCGTGACACCTCTCATGTACATCTTATTTGTTTCGTACACCTCTTGATAAACCACCTATTCTGGACTGATTTTCCGTAGAACGCACGAAAAACGCATGAACACATCAGGTTTCTCCATTTCTGGTGTTCTGAAAGATGGTTCAGAATGGAGAGCTGTCGCATTCAATAGGTCTTAATTATCGATGATAATTAATAACACACCATACCTAACCTGTAAGCATGTTTCCACTTGGCCTTATCCTGATCCTCTTTTACCTCGTCGGGCAAAACCTTTCTCGCGACTTGATCCGCCATATCGTGGCGGTGGTTGATAGTGCGGCGCTTTACATCATCTTATCGTGTCCTGTCTCGCGGCACGTACTTATTCCTCGCACTCGCGTAAGCTCTGCTCCTCCAGCCTTCTCGAGATTCGCCGCCATATTGATAATGCATGACGTGACGCGCCGCTTGACTGTTTTCCGTCTTCTTATAGTCGACTATTTAGAAGTCGTCTTTTAGTCGACTTTCCGCCATTTTTAGAAGTCGACTAGAAGTCGACTTATAAAAGTCGCCGGAAAGTCGACTTTTGTAAGTCGACTATTTAGAAGCCGACTTTTAGTCGACTTTCCGCCATTTTTAGAAGTCGACTAGAAGTCGACTTATGAAAGTCGACGGAAAGTCGACTTTTATAAGTCGACTATTTAGAAGCCGACTTTTAGTCGACTTTCCGCCATTTTTAGAAGTCGACCATTTAGAAGTCGACTTTCAGTCGACTTTCCGTCAACTGTGCTCTTAGGGTTATCTATTATGAAAAGACAACATCATACTCGTCTTGGACTATTTTCCGAAATGTGGGTTGATTTATATTTGGGAAACGATTTTTTTTGACATTTAGGTTGAAACGTGAAACATTTCAACAGTTATTACAATTAGTAACACGACAAGATAAAATGCAAAAGGTAATATAATCTAGAGTAATCTAGACAGCACAAAAGTCCGAAAAACGTTCTAAATCTTTTAAAAATTCTTTTATGCTGTCTGGGAATTTAAATTTTTTATAATAATTATATTTCTTAAATAAATTATTAAATTCCAGTAAACATCAATTAACAATACATTGATGGAATGTTAGAGTGCTGTCACATGCAGGACGGAATTTCGGAAAACGGAATCTCGGAATTATTCTGATTGGTTAGCCCCATGAGGCTTGTACTGTGCTCCATGGGGCTAACCAATCAGAATGATTCCGAGATTCCGTTTTCCGAAATTCCGTCCTGCATGTGACAGCACCCTTACTGTTAGTTGGTGTTTACTGGAATGCGATAAATAACTATTTTAATAACATTTTTGATGAATGTCATAACATTTATATAGCAAGTACCCAAACAGCACAGATCTCCAAGGGATGTCCTAAAGAAGTCCCTCGGACGTCCCAACATTCTAAGGACATTCCTTGGAAATTTGTACTGTCTGAATATTAATTGTTCCAATAATATTTTAAACGGATTGTATAATTAATAATATATTGTATTAACAACACAAAAATTTGTTTTAAATGCAGTATTTTGTTGCCTTGAAAATTTGTAGTAATTACTGTATTTGTCTTCTATATTAATTAAAATTTTGTAATAAATATTTAACATTTTTAATATAATTTAAACATAATTCTAGGTATGTACTGGAGGATATGAACCAGTACAGCCCCATAAAGTACAACAAATAGCTTTATACTACTTGGCACATCAAATATCTATGACCCAAATTGGGAATAAATTTGATGTAACAACATCAACTATTTCTAATTGCGTTACTACGGCTGCGGTTCACTTGACGCTACAAATTCTTTGGATCGTTTTTCTTCTCCTTCTTTCTTCATTGAAAGAAAAGAGAAGAGGAATGCTTCGAAGCATTTGTAGCGTCAAATGGACCGCAGCCTAAATAGATAAACTGCGTCTTAAAATTGGTACCAATACAGTGGCCTACAATAAATGAAAGAGTATAGAAGCAAAATTCAGAAATCTAGCAGGTTTTCCAGGTATGACTAAATATTACACTTAAGACAAGTTATTGTGTTTTATTAATAAAATGATAGGATTGAATTATAATCTGTTTAAGGTGTAATTGGAGCGATTGATGATTGCCATCTAAATGTTATGGCACTAAGTATGCAGCAAAAATATTATCAAAATAGATATATGACACATTCCATAATTTTGCAAGGAATATGTACAGCAGATTGTCTACTTACGAATGTACACTGGGCAACAAAATTATCGCAACAAAAATTTACGTCAAAAATTTGCCCAACTTCAAATAAGCATAACTCCGCGAAAAATTGTCATATCTAAAAGATTTTTTTTTTATTTTAAAGGGTGAAGTCTGTACTTTAAGAAACCTTCGTTAAATTTTGAATTTAGTCTTTCCCCCTCTTACCATTCTTCCAAAAGTAAGGACATGTTACGTCTTCAAAAAATTGCATATTTTGACACATTCTACGGAGTAGAATGAATTTTTTTCGTAACTATCATGGCAACCATCGTAAAATATGGACTTTTCCCTATAAATTGAAAAAAAAATTAAGTCCGTACGATTTTTTTTCGCCGAGTTATGGCTTATCAAAGTTACCTATGCATTTTTGTGCATTCAATTACCGCCAACATTAGTATTACCCGATGAACACTACGGGGAGGTTATTGGTGCGATTTTTCCTATCGTGTATGTGTGTATGTGTGCGTGCGTGCGTGCGTGCGTGCGTGCGTGCGTGCGTGCGTGCGTGCGTGCGTGCGTGCGTGCGTGCGTGCGTGCGTGCGTGCGTGCGTGCGTGCGTGCGTGCGTGCGTGCGTGCGTGCGTGCGTGCGTGCGTGCGTGCGTGCGTGCGTGCGTGCGTGCGTGCGTGCGTGCGTGCGTGCGTGCGTGCGTGCGTGCGTGCGTGCGTGCGTGCGTGCGTGCGTGCGTGCGTGCGTGCGTGCGTGCGTGCGTGCGTGCGTGCGTGCGTGCGTGCGTGCGTGCGTGCGTGCGTGCGTGCGTGCGTGCGTGCGTGCGTGCGTGCGTGCGTGCGTGCGTGCGTGCGTGCGTGCGTGCGTGCGTGCGTGCGTGCGTGCGTGCGTGCGTGCGTGCGTGCGTGCGTGCGTGCGTGCGTGCGTGCGTGCGTGCGTGCGTGCGTGCGTGCGTGCGTGCGTGCGTGCGTGCGTGCGTGCGTGCGTGGCGTGCGTGCGTGCGTGCGTGCGTGCGTGCGTGCGTGCGTGCGTGCGTGCGTGCGTGCGTGCGTGCGTGCGTGCGTGCGTGCGTGCGTGCGTGCGTGCGTGCGTGCGTGCGTGCGTGCGTGCGTGCGTGCGTGCGTGCGTGCGTGCGTGCGTGCGTGCGTGCGTGCGTGCGTGCGTGCGTGCGTGCGTGCGTGCGTGCGTGCGTGCGTGCGTGCGTGCGTGCGTGCGTGCGTGCGTGCGTGCGTGCGTGCGTGCGTGCGTGCGTGCGTGCGTGCGTGCGTGCGTGCGTGCGTGCGTGCGTGCGTGCGTGCGTGCGTGCGTGCGTGCGTGCGTGCGTGCGTGCGTGCGTGCGTGCGTGCGTGCGTGCGTGCGTGCGTGCGTGCGTGCGTGCGTGCGTGCGTGCGTGCGTGCGTGCGTGCGTGCGTGCGTGCGTGCGTGCGTGCGTGCGTGCGTGCGTGCGTGCGTGCGTGCGTGCGTGCGTGGCGTGCGTGCGTGCGTGCGTGCGTGCGTGCGTGCGTGCGTGCGTGCGTGCGTGCGTGCGTGCGTGCGTGCGTGCGTGCGTGCGTGCGTGCGTGCGTGCGTGCGTGCGTGCGTGCGTGCGTGCGTGCGTGCGTGCGTGCGTGCGTGCGTGCGTGCGTGCGTGCGTGCGTGCGTGCGTGCGTGCGTGCGTGCGTGCGTGCGTGCGTGCGTGCGTGCGTGCGTGCGTGCGTGCGTGCGTGCGTGCGTGCGTGCGTGCGTGCGTGCGTGCGTGCGTGCGTGCGTGCGTGCGTGCGTGCGTGCGTGCGTGCGTGCGTGCGTGCGTGCGTGCGTGCGTGCGTGCGTGCGTGCGTGCGTGCGTGCGTGCGTGCGTGCGTGCGTGCGTGCGTGCGTGCGTGCGTGCGTGCGTGCGTGCGTGCGTGCGTGCGTGCGTGCGTGCGTGCGTGCGTGCGTGCGTGCGTGCGTGCGTGCGTGCGTGCGTGCGTGCGTGCGTTGCGTGCGTGCGTGCGTGCGTGCGTGCGTGCGTGCGTGCGTGCGTGCGTGCGTGCGTGCGTGCGTGCGTGCGTGCGTGCGTGCGTGCGTGCGTGCGTGCGTGCGTGCGTGCGTGCGTGCGTGCGTGCGTGCGTGCGTGCGTGCGTGCGTGCGTGCGTGCGTGCGTGCGTGCGTGCGTGCGTGCGTGCGTGCGTGCGTGCGTGCGTGCGTGCGTGCGTGCGTGCGTGCGTGCGTGCGTGCGTGCGTGCGTGCGTGCGTGCGTGCGTGCGTGCGTGCGTGCGTGCGTGCGTGCGTGCGTGCGTGCGTGCGTGCGTGCGTGCGTGCGTGCGTGCGTGCGTGCGTGCGTGCGTGCGTGCGTGCGTGCGTGCGTGCGTGCGTGCGTGCGTGCGTGCGTGCGTGCGTGCGTGCGTGCGTGCGTGCGTGCGTGCGTGCGTGCGTGCGTGCGTGCGTGCGTGCGTGCGTGCGTGCGTGCGTGCGTGCGTGCGTTGCGTGCGTGCGTGCGTGCGTGCGTGCGTGCGTGCGTGCGTGCGTGCGTGCGTGCGTGCGTGCGTGCGTGCGTGCGTGCGTGCGTGCGTGCGTGCGTGCGTGCGTGCGTGCGTGCGTGCGTGCGTGCGTGCGTGCGTGCGTGCGTGCGTGCGTGCGTGCGTGCGTGCGTGCGTGCGTGCGTGCGTGCGTGCGTGCGTGCGTGCGTGCGTGCGTGCGTGCGTGCGTGCGTGCGTGCGTGCGTGCGTGCGTGCGTGCGTGCGTGCGTGCGTGCGTGCGTGCGTGCGTGCGTGCGTGCGTGCGTGCGTGCGTGCGTGCGTGCGTGCGTGCGTGCGTGCGTGCGTGCGTGCGTGCGTGCGTGCGTGCGTGCGTGCGTGCGTGCGTGCGTGCGTGCGTGCGTGCGTGCGTGCGTGCGTGCGTGCGTGCGTGCGTGCGTGCGTGCGTGCGTGCGTGCGTGCGTGCGTGCGTGCGTGCGTGCGTTGCGTGCGTGCGTGCGTGCGTGCGTGCGTGCGTGCGTGCGTGCGTGCGTGCGTGCGTGCGTGCGTGCGTGCGTGCGTGCGTGCGTGCGTGCGTGCGTGCGTGCGTGCGTGCGTGCGTGCGTGCGTGCGTGCGTGCGTGCGTGCGTGCGTGCGTGCGTGCGTGCGTGCGTGCGTGCGTGCGTGCGTGCGTGCGTGCGTGCGTGCGTGCGTGCGTGCGTGCGTGCGTGCGTGCGTGCGTGCGTGCGTGCGTGCGTGCGTGCGTGCGTGCGTGCGTGCGTGCGTGCGTGCGTGCGTGCGTGCGTGCGTGCGTGCGTGCGTGCGTGCGTGCGTGCGTGCGTGCGTGCGTGTGTGCGTGTGTTAGCAGAGATTTGCGCAAACTAATTTTTATTCAAACGAGACATTGTTACGATTTTGTCTTTTGTTTTCTGAATGAGCAATACAATACATACAGTAACTGCAATACTGTGAAGTTTTGTAATACTGAAGTAAGTAACTTCACAGTACATTACTTCCGTAAGTAACTTCACAGTATTGTAGTCACTGTATTGTATTGTTCATACGGAAAACAAAAAAAAATCGTAATAATAATGCCTCGTTTAAATAAAAATTAGTTTGCGCAAATCTCTGCTAACGCACACACACACACACATACACACATACACGATAGGAAAAATCGCACCAATAACCTCCCCGTAGTGTTCATCGGGTAATACTAATGTTGGCGGTAATTGAATGCACAAAAATGCATAGGTAACTTGATAAGCCATAACTCGGCGAAAAAAAATCGTACGGACTTAATTTTTTTTTTAATTTGTAGGGAAAAGTCCATATTTTACGATGGTTGCCATGATAGTTACGAAAAAAATTCATTCTACTCCGTAGAATGTGTCAAAGTATGCAATTTTTTGAAGACGTAACATGTCCTTACTTTTGGAAGAATAACGGGAGGGGGAAAGACTAAATTCAAAATTTAACGATGGTTTCTTAAAGTACAAACTTTACCCTTTAAAATAAAAAAAAATTTTTCAGATATGACAATTTTTCGCAGAGTTATGCTTATTTGAAGTTGGGCAAATTTTTGACGTAAATTTTTGTTGCGAGAATTTTGTTGCCCAGTGTATATGTAGGACATCCTGGATCAGCTAATAATTAGAGTATTAAGTAATTCAAGCTTATATGTCAAAATTGAACAAAATGGATATTCCCAATATTTTTTGCCAAATCAACATCTATTAGGTGATAAAATATATCCCATAAAAGAGTGGTTTCTACCTCCTTTTAAAGATTATGGAAATATGACACGTATGCAAATAACATATAACAAAATACACAGTAAAACAAGAGTAAAAATTGAAAATTGTTTTGGATTATTAAAAGAACGATGGCGAAGGCTTAAATATATACAAACATACAAAATAGAAAAAGCTTCAAACATTGTGATGGCATGTTGTGCTCTACACAATTTTTGCCTTATAAATAATGACGTTGCTGAATCATTACTAGATGTTAATGTTGAAAGAGTCGATATAATGCAAGTTCTTAGAAGACGACCTGACGACAGGAATATTGCAATTGATAAAAGAAATACCATAATGATGTAATTGTCAAATAGATAGACATAACAAATACATGTAAGGGTATCAAACATAATTAAATAAATGTACTTTCTATTTTCTCGTAATATCTTTATTTTCCTCTATTCGAACGTAAATAATGTTTTCTTATTACAAAAAATTGACACATTTTCTTCTCCATAAACCAACTTTTGATATATAGTTGTAACTCATTAATATGCATGTTATGTATCGTACGTACTTTTGTCTTAATAATCAACAAAACTTTGAATTGTATAAAAAACTCATTGCATGATGAGCTGCAGTTTTATTTTAATTATAAACTAAATATTTTTATACAGTGTGTCTCTAATATTACCAATTTCGCGTCTTCGTCTTTTTTATATTTAGTACACTTAGTAGGAACTTTAAAAATATATTAAACATTTAATACTTATGTATTAGGGTAGACCGGGGCACGTTGTCACACGGGGCACGTTGTCACATCGGCTTTATTTAAAAAACTAATAACCAGAGGGCAGCACCCGTCATTCCCAAAACGTGTTAGTGTATGCACTGTATGCCCATCTTTGGTGTGTTTACAGTGTTGAGATTGCTCCAGCCGTGTTGACGTAAAATCAACTTGAAAGTTTTTTGCGACCGTAAGTAAAATTTTATTGTTTAATATTCAACGTACTGGACATGAAGCTTATGTTTTTTTCAGAATAGACCTTTATATTATCTTAAAGTATGTACTTTTACCTACCGCGTGCAATACCTAACCTTATGAATATCTCAAACGTGTCGGGGGAGTTCGGTTCGAGCAGCCACGGTGATCGGACGTGTTTCCGCTTCTGTCCCGAGTCGCACGTAGAACCTAACCTTCCTTGCTGTAGTGATACTAATCGCTTACGCTTCCTGTGCTAGATTGCTTGCCGCTTTAAAGCCGCTTATTTGCTTGTAGCTTCCACGCTCCCCTCTCGGAGGGGGAGCCGTTAATTTTCTCGTAGGCTCGAGAAAGTGTCGTATGGCGGATCCTTCGGGTCCTTTGTCGAAGCTCGGTAACCCACGTGCTCCCGGAGATGGGATATCCGGCAAGCCGCACAAGCGAATGAGAGTCGAAGTTACGGAACAAGAATTCGACTCGGCCTTTCAAAGAATCATGGAAGGAAATTCAGCGGTTGACCCCGAGGGACAGGCTGCGAGCCGACAAGGAAATCCACTGCCAGACGAACAGATGAGTGAGAAGGGAAACGCAGGAGAGGACTCCCAAAAGGAACTCTCGGATTATGAGATGGATTCGGAGGGAAGTAACGTAGGATATAATTCTGACGACCGCGCAAGCGAACTTTTAATAAACAAAGCTGCGGCGGCTAATAGTATTAAGAATATTGACGACTCCGTACCCATGCATACTGACTCTAGAAATAAGGAGAAAGTTCGAGACGCCCGATCACGTGATTCGGCAGTGGCTAATGTTATGGACGAGGACAAAGAGATATACACTATTCACGATGGTAATCTGAAGAAATGTACACAGCAACAACCTCGCCCGATGATTACCAGATACGACAGCAGCTTTCTTGGCAAAGCGAAGATCACGATTAAATTACCCCCCGATCAAACAGTCCGCAAGAAAAGGGAAAAACTTGATTAAAATATGGATGTGCTTGACGAATATCCGTATCTGCCCCACTTCCCTCGAGATGTTGAACCACTTCTCAGCTGAGGCGGAATTCCCTGACTACCTCGAGGCCAATATGGCCCTAGAAGCAATAGAAAAAATCCCGAGTAAATTGAAAGCATTTATGGAAGCAACGCTCCTATGATAAACAAGGGCGTCATCGCAGATTGGCCCTCTTCCATCAAGGATCTATGGTCGGTAATACAGAATAGATCGGGTATTATCGGCCTGGAACGAATGTACCGACGTAAATGGGACGCTACGGAGAAGAAAACTATCTTATCGGAAACGGAAAATATTATTGTCACCTTTAAAGGAGTCGGCATTAGAGACTTGAAGATATTTTCTAATAATGTAGGCCTGAAAGTCAGGCCGTTCGTTCCGCAGACAAGGCAGTGTTTCAACTGCTTCAGGTTTGGTCACACTAAAATATCCTGTAAAAGCGAGACCTATTGCATAGCATGTGGAGATAAGGCACACGGCCAATGCGAGAAACCTGTCAAATGTCGCAACTGTGGTGGCCCCCATAAATCGACTTTCAGAAATTGCCCGGTTTTTGAAAAAAACAAACAAATTAATATAATTATGGCTCATAAAAATATATCTTTTTTCAGCGCTAGGCGTATTGTAGAGGGTGGTGATCGGGGTGCTCCCCCCGCGGATGTCAGATCGAGTGAGGGATCCTGGCCGAGATTGCCCCCTCCCAGGACGGTCTCTTATGCAGAGTCTATTCGGAATAATAGTATTAATCAGGGTAATCGACCTATTACGGAGACGTCGACGTCTCGTCCCCCCGAAGAAAAAAGGCGTTCCATGGCCTTAGATAGGAGACGCCCTCCTCCGAGCAGCTCCAACCAGGAGTACTACAAACAATTTAACCTCCGAGCAGGTGAAATTAATAAGGAAAAGCAAGGTATTATGTTAGCATCGGCCAGAAATGGAGCAGCCTGGTCGAATGCTTATTCTTCGCAAACAGCGGGTGAGGCCCCGCCAGACAGTCAGTCATCACAGGTACCTTCGGATTTTGACAATGATGTGAGAGAAATATTGCCACTTCTGAGACTATTTAAGGAATTGATGGAGAGTATGAGCGACAGGGGTAAGTCCTCCTTGAGCAGATTTTTAAATACAGAGCATGTGCGTGAGCTTGATAATCGGTCTGAGTTGATCGACGGGAGATCCTGCCTCCCCCCCACGATGTAACCTTCAGACTAATAACTTTGGAACTGTCGTGGATATGGGACTAGTGCTAATCGAACTATCCAAACGTGTGATGGATTACGACATTGTTGTTTTGACCGAGACCAGACGCACAGATGATAATCGTATATATTTCCCGAGTCATAAGACGATTCAAAGTAGAAACTTGTTGAATAGTGGAGGCGTGTCAATATCGGTTCGAAAGGACATACAGTTTGACGTCATCCCATTTTCAGATGATATACCGCTGGGCTATGATACTGTGGGTATCAGGACAAAAACTTGGACAGTAACTGCAACATCATGGCGGTATATAGACACCCACGTGGGGACCTCACTGAGGCTGCGATTAGGAGCGGTGGCAGACCAGGTTCCGGACACTACAGACTCAATCATTTTGGGCGACTTTAATGCCCACAATTCCACTTGGAATTGTGAACTGACCACGCCGAGTGGAGAGGCCCTACACGACACAATGTTGGATAGAGGATTTTTCTGTATCAATACGGATACCAAGTCAAGAGTCGGACTGCGAGGGCAGCGCGACTCGAACATTGATCTGGCTTTTGGATCGGCGAGCGTTATGGATAAGGTCAATTACGAACAGGAGGACGACACTTGGGATAGCGATCACTATCCCATTTCTTTTACAGTGGACAATAACCCACAGCCCTACAGAAAGATCACAAATAGGATCACGTCAAAGAAGACGGATTGGCCAAAGTATTATGGATTGGTGGACAAAGCAGTCAAGAAGGAACTCTTACCGTTTATTGATGTCTTTTCTGAAGATATCGACTCATACTATAAACAATTCATTGACATTCTCAAGTCCTCGATTGACCAGGCATCTGGTAGACGAAAGAATCCGACCCCTCCTGATAACAAGGATAAGAAGCACAAAGTGCAACATAGATGGTGGGATGCAGATTGCGACAAAGCAATTCAAGATAGGAAAAAGGCATTCTCTACTTTTAAACGCTGTAAATCCCTCAGTACGTGGGATAGCTACAAACGAGCGTGTGCTCTGGTTAGAAGAACGGTTGCTGCAAAGAAAAAGGCTAGCTTCGAAGAGTTCTGTGCGGGAATCAACCGATTTACCAGTCTGACTTACGTCTGGAATACTGTCAAGATCTTGAAGAATGCCAGGAACAATGTCCGATGGAATAGCTGGACAACTAAGAACAGAGAGGAGGAAATCAGAAAATCTATCGACAAGTTGGCTCCTCCTTTCGCGGGATCGGACCCGATGCCTTTGAATGTCGACTATCGGGACGACTCTTTGAGCGACTCGTTCCAGAGAACGGAGCTGGACAGAGCGATCGCTATGATTAAGAAAAATTCTGCTCCAGGCCTGGACGGCATCGAATATAAGATGATTGAGGAACTACCGGACTCTGCCCTGGAGTGTCTTTTGGCGCTATTTAATTGCATCTGGCTAGCTGATTCACTACCTGAGGACTGGCATCACTACCAGGTGGTCTTTATCGACAAACCGGGCAAGGAAAAGGTTCGCCCGATTTCATTATCGTCTTGCGTCGGTAAGCTGTGCGAACGCATGATAAATGAGCGCCTAACATGGTGGGCGGAGAGCTCACAGAAATTCAATCCAGCTCAGAATGGATTCCGCAGGGGGAAGTCGTGCGCTGACAATCTTGTCAAGATTGTGTCGGATATCCGTACTTCTATATCTACGGGTGAGTACACGCTGGCTGCGTTTCTCGACTGTGTCGGGAGCTTACGATAATGTCGAGTTTCGCACCATGATTGAGACTCTTGTTGCGCTTAAATGTCCCGCTGGCATAGTCAGATTTATTCGTAAATGGCTATACAGGAGACTGGTTCGTTTTATTGTTAATTCACAAGAATTCATAGAACGTCTTGTTTATATGGGACTCCCGCAGGGCGCCGTTCTCAGTCCTGCCCTGTACTCACTTTACACCGGGAGAGTGTGCACTGACCTCCCTGAGGGAGTGCAATCATGCGAATTCGCCGACGACATCGGACTTTATATATGTGGACCAAATAGACAACGCAATCGGGAGCTTCTCCAGCTGGCGGTGAACTTGGTTGCCGAAAGACTTCGTTCCATTGGACTTGAGTTGGAGCCTCTTAAAACTGTCATTGTCGAATTTAATAAATATGGTATTTACAAGGAGGATCAGAGTATGACAATTCAGGGTTGCGAGGTTCCCTATAGTTACGAATCAAAGTTCCTGGGTATTTGGATAGATAACGGGTTGAAGTTCTCTCATCAGATTTAAGAAGTCCGGTATTTAAGAAGTAAGGTTGACAGAGCAAATTCGGTCATCCGATATTTGTGTAGAGTCTCGAAGGGATTGGAGGTTAATACTGCGTTGATGTTGTATAAGAGTTTAGTACGTTCAATTACAGACTATGGCAGCTTCGTTTACCATCCTAGAGACGCTAGCTCGGTTCTCAAGTTGGAAAGGACGCAGTACAAGGGTATCAGGACAGCCCTGGGGTATCGTAATAGCACACCTAACAATGTTATTGTGGCCGAGGCAAAGGTCAGATTGCTGGTGGATCGTGCGGAGATGCTTGCCAGGAATTATATATACAAGGCTATGGCGCAGAATTTGGATGGGGTGTGCGAGAGAATTCGGAAGGCTTATGACGCTGAGCTGTGGATACGGTATCGTCAACCAACGTATACTATGTCCCTGATCTCAAGAGTGTGGAAGAAAGTGCTCTCCGGCTAGGCCTTTAATTGGACCTCCGAGAGTACACGAGACTTATTCCGAGGGGAATTTGAGGCTCACACTTTTGTTCCTACGGTGGATTTTACCATTGGCCTCACCAGAAAATATGACGAAGAGTATTCGGACGCTGCTATGATAGAGGACACATTAAAAAAATATCAGCTGGATAAGGAGGCGGAGATTGTATTTACAGATGGATCGCATGGCCCTGACTGGCAGTCCACAGGGGCAAGTATTGTGATTGATGGTCAGGATACCGCCTATAAGATTAGCATGTCCAAGATCTGCTCGTCATATACTGCCGAAATATTTGCTATTAACGCAGCGCTGAAGCTCATGAAAGCTACACGAGAGACAAGAAATAAACATATTGTGATCATGTCAGATTGCAAATCGGCTCTTTCCGCTATTCGGAATAACCGCATCTCGGTCCACAAGAACAAATACGTAGTGGAAACAAGACTGCTCATTTACTCACTCGAAAGGGAGCACAGTATGAAAATCGTTCTTGTATGGATCCCCGCCCATATTGGTATCGCCGGAAATGAACTGGCTGACGGTTTGGCTAAGGAGGCTGCGCAGGAACCCTCGGATGATAGCATAGAGGTCCCGATCGGGGACCTTATGGCTATGGCAAGAGAAGAAACATGGCAGGCCACTCAGGCCTCCATTAAACGAGACTCGATCTTCAAGGGCAAATTCTACTTCTCGAAATTTTATGAAGAGGAGACTCGCAAGCCATGGTTCAATAAAATTAATGAGGAGAGATACTACGTGACCCTCATTAATAGGATCAGAGCGGACCACTACAACCTAGGATCATCTCTCTTTAGGAAGGACTACATTGATACACAACGGTGTGAATGTGGACACGAACTGCTGAGGATCTTGATGCACGTAATTCTACAATGTCACAAGTATGACGATCCTCAGGATCAAGTTAGATGAGGACCTTAGAGCCGTGGGTTACCTTGCGGAAATTGATGTGTATGAAATGATTAAGAATAGAAATTGGTATTTGCTTTATTATGTTTTTAAATTCCTTAAAGGAACAGGCAAGATTATATAGCGTGCTTGCAACTGCACTTGTTCCAATATTCCTATTAGGAACGGTTTACATTGTATGTGCCAGGTTGTAATAGACAGAGAGGCACTTATCCTCCCTCACCCGAGGGAAAATCCAAAATCCCCCCTCAAACGTGTCGGCCATGAGGCTGTTTGGAGTAAAAAAATGCCCTCGGGGTACATTGTCACGAATTTTAATGTCATAGGTGCAATTGGGATATGGTGCGCTCCTACAAACGGAAAACTGCGAGAGCCGCAGTAGTCGATCTAGAAGTAATTCGTCTTGCTGTTAACGATGTGAAGGAGAAAAAAGGTTCAGTTCTTGTATTAAGGTTCTTGTATTTAGATTAAGACAAAAACTTCGTGCTTTTTGTACTTTTTTGAAATAAAATAAATGTTTCTGTGAAGGATTTTACATTGCAGCGCACTATAATATATTGATATTTACGTTGAATACAGTTTGGATAACATTTTGCATGCAATTACATTTGATGTGACAACGTGCCCCGGTCACCGGGGCACGTTGTCACACATTTTTTTCAATATTTTTTGTATTTTTTACATTCAATATTTGAGAGTACTGTAATATGCAAATTTCGAGTCAACCCTTAGCTTCAATTGGACAGTATCGAATTTTGTGTGATTGTTACTCTACAGTTGTTACATAACAATAAATAACGACAGGTCGCTTGTGACATATCACAAAATTATGTTACCTTATCAAAGAAGAGTCGCGCTTCAAGTGATCTATTACAATTACAGAAAAGAAATGATATCTTTTTAAATTACAGCGCCAATTACAGAGAGAACATATATATTGCCTCAAAAAAATAATTGTTGCATTACTTTGGAAAATCTTTACATTGTGTCAATTAAAAAAAGAATGTATGATAACAATTTTATAAAATTAAAAAATTTTATTTATTTAAATTTAACAAGAGAATACAAGATATTTAAATACAAAGTTTACATGTGTATTTTTTAGTGGTTGCAAAGAATTACAGAGGTAACAGTACAAAATAAAAATATTTTATTAAAATATTTAATCCAACGAAAGAATACAAGGTATTTAAATACAAAGTTTATATATGTATTTTTCAATAGAATAAAAGATTTAATCACAAAGAATTACAGAGGTAACAGTACAAAATAAAAATATTTTATTAAAATACATAAATTTTTCTTGTAAAAAAACTTGGCGCTGCTAGACCTCGAAATTTTAAATAAATAAAAATAAATTCAGAGAAGAATGCGACGGGAGTAATAAAATGATTATCAGCGGTGTGTATGTGCGAGTGAGTGATATGGGTGTGCGTGATGACGGCGGATAATGCGGCTTATAATTAAGTATAGGATAAGTTTATTTATTTATTTAGGAGGAGAAAAGAGCGCGAGAACCCGTATGCCATTCGCATCGAGCAATTAAAGGGCTTGCTTATACCTGTAATCAAAATGGCCCGAAGGCAGGAAAAGGCAGCAAAAGATTCACTCAAAACCGGAGCAACAACAAGAAACGTGCGATGGTACTCACGTGGTACTCAGCGTTACCAACCACCAATGAATGCACTACAATAATCTATACGAACGAAATACAATCGATTCCACATCTATTTTTTTTTATTTTATAATTATAATAATACATGTCGGCTAGTTTCATGGTCTACAATTATATAATTAATTAAAAATTAATTATTAACTAACAAACGAAAATGCACTACAATAAATCTACAAACAAAATAAAATCGATTTCACACCTAATTTAAAAAAAAAGTGTCAATCGTCGGCTAACATACGAATTCCAAATAAGCCTTGTAGCTTTAAGTCGATCCTACTTTTAGGTTAGGTGGCTGCATAGTGTAAGACGCGGTACTGTACTAGGATCCCATACAGCATAAAATAATTCATGAATGTTCTATAAATATTCTTTACAATATTCATGAATTTTCTATGAATGATCTATAAATATGCAAAGAACGTGTAATGTCCCGCTTTGAATGTTCTTAGAAATTTCTGTAAATATTCTCGAATAATCTACAAATGTTTTATAAATATTTCTGCATAATCTATAATTTTTTTATATGTGCAAAATATATTTATTAAACATTTATAGATTATTTTAGGAACATTAAAAATGGGGTATCGCATATTCTGTATACATTTATAAAACAATTATAGGATATTTGTTAATATTTGTGAATTTATTAAAACACTCTTGGAATACAGACATTTTTCTTAATATATTTACAAACATTTGTAGATTATTCGAAAATATTTATAAAATCTTTGTAAAATCTTTTAGAAATATTACTTCAAAAAATAAAATATGTTTAACCCAATCAGCAATAATTGTGTGTTTTATGTTTGAAATATTTTTTTAATATCTGTAAAATAATATAGGTACATCTTGATATTTGAAAATTATACATATCTTGCGAATGTCATACTCTTGCTTCGCCAGAGACCTGCTTATATTAGCCCTCAACTGAAATTTACTTACGAGTTAGTCTTACCATCATGCGCCGCCTAGCGGCGTCGTTCCAAACCACGGAAAGATGCGCTACTATGCATCTTTTAATTAAGAATATTTTATAATATTTTAAAAATATTTAAAAAAAGATTATAGAACCAATAATAATAATATTTTTAAATATTTTGGAACGAGATTATAAAATAATAAATATATAGATTTAAATTAATATTTAAAAAATATAGGGGAGACCGGGGCTAAGCCGACACTATTTATTCAAAGGCAATTTTTAATATTTAATTAAAATTTTTAGGTAAATTCAATGGTATATATTTAAAAAGTGTTTCTTCAGGTACAAAATTGATTCAGGAAGTTTTGCGTCGCTTTGTTTTGCCGCCAGGAAAGGAAAAGTGACGCGAAGACAAATTTTCGAATTGAAAATGCCGGGGCAAACTCGACACCCCGCCGGGGCAAACTCAACACTTTGTCTGATTGACACAATTTGATCTGGAGCTTATTTTTTACTGTCTGAAAATGAAAATACATTGTTTATTGTGTATTTAAAAAGTACAAAAATTCGGAATAAAGTAGCTAGAACAATCATTTGAAATAATAAGAACAAAAATTGTTAAACTTTCAATTATCTTCATCTAAACTCATGTCTGAAAAACAATTAATGCAGGTAAACTCGCGATCGGACGTGCGCATACATTTGTCATGAGCCATACGGCTGCATGACAAGTATCGTTTGTTACTGGGAGCCGACAAAACGGCGTGGTGTTGACTTTGCCCCGGACGTCGTTTTTCACTTTTGTCACTTCAAAAACATGAAAATTTTGAAAATATCCAAAAACGATTATCGGATTCATATAGAGCATCAAATTTCTCATCAAAATCACTTACCGGTAAATTCGCAAGAGTAAAGCTCGATGAAAGAGTAGACATTTTCGAGAGATCAGAAAAATTACTTTTCACTATCAAAAACGCTTATGTCGCGTTAAAAATTACACTATAACTCAGAATGTTACCAAATTCCGTTGATAATACTGACACATAAAGACGCATTTACAGTAGGAAAGGCAAGTTTCTACGATAGATTTAAATTGGCAAAAAGCCTAGTGTCAAGTTTGCCCCGTTGTCGGCTTAGCCCCGGTCTCCCCTATTTCAAATATTTAAGAAAATATTGTCTGGGTGATAAAAAAGAACATTTTTATAAATACTTTTCAAAGATTCTTAAAATATTCTTAAAAATGTTATCACAAAAGGTTTTTTAACTTTTTTAAAATATTCCTAAAACCATTTTAAAATATTTTTTGTAATATTTTTATAGAAATATTCAGAAATATTTTTTAAAAACATTTTATGCTGTATGGGTAGGTTCGAAGTTAGAGGGGAGACTGTGGTAAATCGCTTACAGTAATCACGACGATTAACGTAGATACTAAATTTTTATCAAATTTTACGGGAGATCAGTGGCAACTTTCTACTTGTATAGATACATACCTGCTTGTGCAGATACTCCATTAAAATAATTATATTTATTCCAAAAAATTTTTATTAATGTTGATTTCTACGGTTGACAGATACTTATCATATTTGTTTTCTTATTATCTCGATCGTTATGGAGGTTCTAGGGTTGAATATGCGTAAAAAGTTTGCAGAATATTCATAAAATATGCATAACATATTGTAGATACTTCAAGAAAATCACGAAATATTCTATAAATATTGCAGAAAAATTTCTAAAAAGTTTTTATTAATGTTTTCCAGAATATTTATATAATGTTCCAAAATATTCTTTAAATATTCCTAGAATAGTTAGAATGTTTTTAATATTTTTCCTAAAATGTTTATAAATTATTTTAAAAATATTCTACTAATATGTAAAAAATATTCTATTAATATTCTGATTATTTCATGTTCATCGCAATGATTACAGATTATTATCAAAATATTTATAGCACTTCTAGAAAAGTTTCTTAGAATATTCATAGCACATGCTATAAATGTTTAAGAATATTTACAAAATGTTCTATAAATATTCCAAATATTCTATATTTGTCAAAATATTTATAGATTGTTTATAGCACATTTCTTGCATATTCCATGCTGTATGGGATGGGTGACCGCCTTGAGAGCGGCTATACGCACATGGCATGTAACGAAACAGTTAAAAGAAGCTTTTTTTTCTTAGATAAAGAAAAAGAACATTTTTTTATAAACGTGTATCAAGTAGATTTAACATTTTAACATTTTAATTTTATAAAAAACATTCCTAGAAACCGGTATGTCGGCGTACAATGAACCTATTTTTGCCGTCAATAAGACGTCAAAAAATAACGTCAATTGTCTGACATTAGACCGTCATTTTAACGTCATTATGCCGCCAGTTAGTGACGTCAGGAATGGTCAGTAAAAGACCAAAATTTGACGTCAAAATGACTTGTGTTTTCTACCTGGGTGTCGGAAAAAATCGTAAACGTATCATAAGGCGATCGGAAGTCTGTAATCGGCGATCGTAAGAGATGGCATTTGGCCAATTGCTTACAGACTTCCGATTGCCTTACGATACGCTTATGACTATTTCTTCCGACATCTGACTAACGACTAACGACTCATTGTAGACTGGCCATTAGTTTCATGTGCTATTTGTGACTATAGTCGTTCTTGTGCCTTTTTTTGTTAAACAGAATAATCATATAAAATATTAAGAAATAATTACCCAAATATTTAATTTGCGAAGTGAGCATGAGTCGCATGTTTTTATATTTTTCTTCTATGTTTATAGCTGTTGCAGTATGAGTGAATTTATCATCAATCCTAGATTTTTCAAGAGTAATCAATTGATGTTTATATTCTTTTATTTTGATAACATAGGAAGTTATTTGTGATTTTAAATTGGATATTTCTTGCGTTTTTTCTTCTTGCAAAAGCTTTGATGAAACAATTCAAATCTTCTAAGTTACCTTCCAATTCTTCATTCCGTTCTTGTAATCTATTTAAAATTTTTTAAATTAAATGTTGAAATAAAAGCTTATCACATTCTAGAATTTTCGATATATAAATTCGATAAAAAATTTTTCAAAAACATGTATAAATATATATTTATGTATAAAACATGTGTCCATATTTTCTTTCTCTTGTATAATCTCTGATGTTTGTATACATCATATATATACAAGAAAAATAAGAAGAATTTAAAAACCATTAAAAGATTAATTTTTGCATTGTTTTTTTTAATAAAAAATAAAGTTTGAGGAAACGACAAGAAATTGCCCCTATACAATATCATATACAAGATATCTGGTAATGAGGTGGTAGTGAAGTAAACAGCAGATTCGGTTTTAAAACCTCATTATCAATAAAAAATTATTTTTGAATAATAAGAATATATTTTTCTTATTGAATTATATATATAATATATAATGCTTTGATGCGTAATTTATCTTTGTTTTACGCTAAATAATCTCAATTTAAGATTTACATGTCAAAAAATAAAGATATTCTCTAAATGAGAATGTCCTTTTCTTCTGTGATAGCTATACTAGAATATGCAATGCTTAGAAGCCGAGCACAAAGAAAGAAGAGATAGGTTGCTCAACGTCCGTTTCTTTCTCTAGACACTGAGCAACCTATCCTTTTTGCTTCCTCATAGAGCGGAAATTGCAACGCTGCAACGTTTGAAAGGCGTTTGAATATAGCGTTTTTGAGAGTTTGCACAGCGTTTACATGAGCGTTTGTGGAAGTTCGTTGAGAGTTTAGAAACGGCCAGTAGAGAGTTTGTAGAGCAGAAATTGCAACGCTGCAGCGTTTGAAAGGCGTTTGTATATAGCGTTTCTGAGAGTTTGCACAGCATTTACATGACGTATGATGTTTGCTGAGAGTTCTTTAAAACATTTAGAGATCCTCTGCGTTTAATAAGTCGAAAGCGTTTGCTTTTATCATTGGAAACTGCGTGCAGCCTCTATTGAGTTTAACGGGCGTTTACTCTTGTCGTTAGAAAAAAACGGCGTAAAGAGCGCTAAATGTTAAAATCTGTTTTTCGCCTCACAGGGGGTCTGCTTATATACCCAAGGAGAACAGAAAGTCAAGAAATAGTCACAATGACGTCAAAATGACGTCAAAATATAATCATTTTAGAAAAGTCAAGGTGACATCATTTCATATATCCAAGAGGATAATAATGTGACTTTTTCGTGACGGCGTCGTGACCTTTCAGTGACTTTTATCAATTTAGTGCAAAAGGCTTTGGTCCATTCTGAACTCTCTTTTATCGACAAAAGTGCATTAAATATGGCTTCTCAGGTGATCTCCAAGTCACTTGTAGAGGCACTTTTATCGATAAAAGTGAGTTCAGAATATGCACCTTTGTATCACAGTCAAGCCCATCGCACATGAAATTGCATAGGCTGCATATGCATAGCATAATACCGCTAAACCAAAGAGTAAAGCGGGGAGCACACACTTCTGCACAACGCATAATACGTAAGCATAAGAAAACTGATTGGTCTATTTCCTTATGCACATGTGTAAGGACCAATCAGTTTTCTTATGCTTACGCATTATGCGTTGTGCAGAAGTGTGTGCTCCCCGCTTAACCAACATAAAAACGCCATATTGATTTACATAAGATGCTTATTGGTCCAGCGGTCTCATGCTATGCATATGCAGCCTATGCAATTTCATGTGCGATGGGTTTAATACTTTTCTATAAGGATTTAATAAATTAATTAGTAAATTATTATTTCAAAAATGCAGTTTTTTATTTAATTTAGAAATGTGTGAGATTAATAATATATTTTTATATAATATATAATCAAAAAATAGAAACTGCTCTGAGTAGTTAACAAAAAAAATATTATATAAAAGTAAACATTTCTGATTAAAGAACGTATCGAATTCTTTTCTTCACTTCGACTGTCCTCAGAATATTTTAAATTGCAATGCCCAACGTCTATAACATAACCTCGTGACAAATATTTTCATGTGACTAAGGCTGCATTCCGAAATTCACTGCCAGTACTGAAACGTGAACTGTAGTACATAACCTATAGAACAGTCATAACTTTTCGGAATAAATATCTACTTACTATGAATAGCAAACAAAAGTTTTGTCCTTGAAACAATATTTTAATTTTTCCCAGCACGAAATTGTAACTTCGATACACTGTATATAGGACACAACGTACGTGAACTGCGCGCAGAGCTGCGTGGACTCGCCGTGCCGCTGTGCTGGAGTAAGAGAGATACAAGAACGCAACCCAAGAGCTGCGCAAAAATAGTGCGCACACGCTGCAAAATGTTCGGCATCACGAAAAGTCATATTCTTATCATGATGGTGTCATTTTTATTAAAAAAAAAAGATTTTATGTGCGTATACTATAAAGTTTAAGTACTAATGTGTAATTATGAATATCGGAAACAATCTAAAGTGTGAATTATTGCAAAACATTTAAAATAACATATTAAATTTCAAAATCATAATTTAATCAATTTTTTGTCATGATCAAAAAATGACTGTTTGCAATCATTTTTTCGTCATTTTGACGTCATTTTGACTTTTTCTTGACTTTCTGTTCTCCTTGGGTATATGCAGCTGGATCTATTTTAAATGCGAGAAAGATGCGCCGCCTAGCGGCATTGTTAGAAGAACGTTTGCTGAACGGAGGGAAAACGCTTGTGTTACGGAGTTGGAAAAAGCGTTTCTTGGGCGTCTCCAAGCCGTTTGCGTTAACGCCTTACAAAACGCCTCTACAATATTCGCCATCGGAAGAGCGTTTGTTGAACGGAGTAAAAACGCTTGTCTTACGACGTTGGGAAAAGCGTTTGCTAAACGTTTGAAAAATTTAACAGCAAACTCTCTGCACGCAGCGTTTACTGAGCGTTCTCTGAAAAGCGTTGCCTCAGCATTTCAGAACTTTTATGAAACGTTATATACAGCGTTTTATAAGCGTTCTGGAAGCGTTCAAAATCCAACGGCATTGTGTAAGCGTTCTTATAAAGTTTGAAAGCGTATAAACTCTCAAAAAAACCTTCATTGAACTGTTGTCAACGCTTTATAAACGCTTCTTAATTTTCGCCAGGGTAGACCCCTCCCTGCAATTGTCGGTAACTACAGCTGCCACTATAGGACTCCCTTAAGGAAGGTACCCAAGTAGCAAAATGACGTCGTAATGACGGCGAATTTTGGTCACAAAATGACCAATCTAACGTCCTACATAGGTCTCGTGAGACCCGAAAATGACGTCGATATGTCACTTCCACACGACGTCATTTTCTGACGTCTTATTGACGGCAAAAATAGGTCCATTGTACGACATACCGGTTTCTAGGAATGTTTTTTATAATTTATAAAATTAAAATGTTAAAATGTCTACTTGATAAACGTTTATTAAAAAATGTTCTTTTTCTTTATCTAAGAAAAAAAAAACATTTTTTAACTGTTTCGTTACATGCCATGTGCGTATAGCCGCTCTCAAGGCGGTCACCCATCCTAGTACAGTACCGCGTCCGAGTCGCTTGACTTCGATGATCCAGTGGACAGTGACGATCTTCTCACCCTGATGCTTCCTTATTAACTGCTACTTGTCTATAACAGGTACATCTTTAAAGTGTACAAAAATCTTGTAATGATATCTTCTTGATAGCTATAACACTGCATGAAATAGTTATCATAAAACTATAATCACACGCAACTTATACATTCACTTATACCATAAATTCACCACTTCAATCATAAAGTTGCGAAACAAACATATTATAGTTAATTTTGTGGTTTTTATTTTATTATTACTTTATTATACAAATATTAAGAAGTGAAAAATAATTATATTACAAAAAGACCTTATTTGGACGACTTTAAGACGTCTTTAAAATGACGTCTTTAGATGCTCTAAGAAATGACGTCTTATAAACGTCCATTATTAGTCGCCGACGTCATAGACCAAAAATGACTAAAAATAGACGTCATTATGTCGTCTTCTGACGTCACTTTGCTACTTATTGGGTATTGAATTTGGCGAGGATCGGCGGTGAAAGGGATCGTTACCGATTTCTGCTCAAAAAGTTACATGTATAAGTTATACATGTAATTTCATATAGATTATTATTAAAAGAAGGATATTATTGAATTTGGCGGTTCTTTCATCGTTTCCTTCTTCGTGAAAAATTAAGGTTTCTTTCTTCGTGAAAAATTAAAGTTCTTTCTAAAATTTTGAATTTTTTGAGAAATGTCCGTGGTTGCTCTAATTTCCGCCAATTTTGATATATCATGCTATTTATAATTCTATTATATTCTTAAGTCCTTTCAGAGTCCATATATGGACCACGTAGCCTGAACTCCCATAGTCAACATTGATTTGACATTGCGTTGATTGTAAAACTCCACTCGTGCTACTATGCTATAAATTGTTGTGCACTGTTGTGTAGGTGCTGGTAATTAAGTTCGGGTAAATGCTTAACACTTGCTTAAGGGTGCATCCCGATGGAGAAGGAATAGCGGAACGGAACAGTAACGGAAAAGAGATGTGGTGGGGGGTTAACCAATCAGAGTAGTTCCGTTTCAATTCCGTTCCGTATTATAGTGAGTGGGTTCCCCATGGCACGGAGTTGTTACAGAACGGAAAAGAAACGGAAAAATTTGTAACCTATCCTGTCGAAAGTTTGCGAATAAATGGATCGATCGCTTTGCAACATATTTTTGCAAATAAAGAGCAATATGTCGTCATTGGTAGGTATTATATGTAAAAATAAAATATATATGTTAAAATCCTATGTTAATAAGTTAATGATATAATTAACCGAATGTGATATATTTTATTAATTACCAGAAATTCAAATGTGGATATTGTTCGGTCCGATAAAAACGGACTTTCACATTATCCTTGCTTTGCAAATCATACAGAATTAATAATAGATAAAGATCGAAATCTCTTTATAAATGGTATGTATATTTGTGTACAAGAGAGACAATATATATTCAATATAACTAATGGTTAGAATATGTAAATAATATATAAAAGCTTCTTCATAATCCTCTAAATCAATTCGCTTTCTCTCTGCAACAAAAAAGTATATAAATTAATCATTCATTGGCTAATATAAGTTGCACATAATAAACGCTGAAATTTATACTTCTTGATTTTGATGATGCCGGAGAGACTGGAAACAGTAACGTAGGATTGTCATTGATGATAGGAATAAGATCATCATCTACGTTGAGGTTGTCACTTGTTGATGTGGAAGGAATGCTGTTGCTCTTTGAACAGGACGCTTGTTGCTCTTCATGCATTCATTTTTGTAAAGAAGTTACGGTTCTAGAATAAGCATTAGGACGTTACTGCAACATATAATAATTATCAGCTAAACTATTGCTATTCTTGAACTTACTGTCGATATTCCAATGTATCATTTAAGAAAGACATTACATCATAATGACGAAAGGATGGTTTTTTGGTAAAGCAGCTGCACTACTTTTTTGCACAATGTTTTGCTTTTTTAAAATATATTTCTTGCCTTTCTAAAACAATCTTTCAGATAGGTCCATCGTTTTTCTGCTTCAGTAGTGGTATATAAATCTGACACACGTATAATTAAAAAATATATATGTATATATGTATATGTGTGTGTGTGTGTGTGTGTGTAGAAAACCTTCAAAATAAATAAATATATAAATAAATATCAATGCTTTCAAACCTTTCAAACATTCGCTGACTTCTTGCCATAGAAAGTCCTTTTGTTTCCTTCCTCGTTCTTTCACATGTATGCAAAAATCATATAACGGTGGTCTCTCTTTTACGGCACTTATTAAATCTTCATCTAACTTTTCTGTATCGTGGTCGTCAGTGTGTTCTTCACGGTTTTGAGCAATATTTTCTTTTTCGCAGACAGTGCTGTTTTCATTATTCTCATTCTCGACGTGTGTTTCTAAAGAATCTAAATAATTCAGGTTTAGTTTTACAACAAATTTATATATTATTTACATATTCTAACCATTAGTTATATTGAATATATATTGCTTTTCTTGTACACAAATATACATACCTTTTATAAAGAGATTACGATCTTTATCCATTATTAATTCTGTATGATTTGCTAAGCAAGGATGATGTGAAATCTGTCCATTTTTATTGAACCAAACAATCCAGCCACAATATCCACATTTGAATTTCTGGTAATTAATAAAATAATATATCACATTCGATTAATTAGCATTAACATATTAACATAGAATTTTAACATATATGTTTTATTTTCACATATAATACCTACCAATGACGACATATTGCTCTTAATTTGCAAAAATATGTTGCAAAGCGATCGATCCACTGCCCGGCACTATTCGCGAACTTTCGACAGAATAGGTTACAAATTTTTCCGTTTCGTTTCCGTTCCGTAACAGCTCCGTGCCATGGGGAACCCACTTACTATAACACGGAACGGAATTGAAACGGAACTACTCTGATTGGTTAACCTCCCACCATATCTCTTTTCCGTTACTGTTCCGTTCCGTTATTCCTTCTCCATCGGGATGCACCCTTATTCGCTAGCGCGTACAATATCGGAGAGCACGACCTTGCACGTGTCGTGTCCGTTCGTGTGTGTGTTCCGGAAATCCCCGCGCGATAATCGGCGAGTCCACAACCGACGATCGCCGTCCTATGCTACTCATTGGTCGCGCCCGTAGTGGCGCCGCAACTCTAATACGCGCGGTTATTTGAATCGTGTGTAATCACACAACACTAACTCTCTATCAATTCATAAAAAGATTAAATTTAAAAAAAGTGTGCAAATTAGAAACTTGCACATTGCTTTCTCATTATTACAGATCGCTACCATTGATTCATAGTTTATTTCATAAAGCTTCCTCTATGAGGAAGCCAAACTAATAAATACTAATAATTATGTATTGAATAAAATACAAGCTTCCTCATAGAGGAGCTTTGTGAGCGAAATAAAATAGGAGCAATAGCAATAGTAGCAATCTGTAATGATGAGAAAGCAATGTGCAAAAATTTCTAATTTGCACATTTTTTTGAAATAGTAATTATTTTTTTATTTATTGAAATTAATATAATTTTTACAAAGAAAAAGTCTTATTAGTTAGTGTATTTAATATTTACATTACAATTTTCAAATTGGAAGAGTGGATTATTTCCTTCATTTTGTATTGCCCGTTACTTTACTTTCTGCCCGCTATTGGGATTTTCAGTCGTGACGTAGCCGTGACGTCACAAGGCCAAGATGGCTGCTCTATTCCTGAAAGTAATAGAGCTGTCATATGTAAAGCGTACGTTTTTCATAAATAATTAGTAAAATAACGGTGTGTGTGATAAAAAAGTGCGATGGGTGAACACCTAGAAGACAGAGGGGCAAGGTTTTCCCTTAGAGACACAAAAAATCGCGATTCTTGCTGTGTATTTGGCTGCAAAAGCTATGGATTAAAAGATACTTCTGTGCGATTCCACATGTTTCCACCTAAAGGAAAGTTCTATATTGAAAAAAAGACATGTTTGGAAATATAGAGAAGATTGATGTTCGAAAACAATGGGAGAGAGTATTGAAAATAGCAAAACCAGAGTGGATAACCAGATAACCAAAAAGTGGACAGTGTGTTCTTTACACTTTGACAGGAGTGATTACGTTCTGCCTGGTAAGTCAATATGATAATAACTGAACAATAACAAGTAAAATATATTCACTGAATATTAATGAGTAATATTAATTATAATAAATTGTATATTAAATGTAGTATGTAAAAACAATTCACCAATTTTTTAAACGCAAAAGTACTTCAAACACTCCTGTTATCAATTGAAGATTAATAATAACAAATAAAATTTTATTAATATTTTAGATATCCCGGCAAAACGGAGGGTTTTGCAGAAGACTGCTATCCCTAAATACAATTTGCCACAAAAGCAACAAAATGAGGAAGAAAAAGTTGTAGAAGAAAAAAAGATGAAAAATAAGAAGAACAGAGAAACGAGAAGAATGAATCGTGAGAAGTTGAAAGAAAGCAAGGACCATGTCCAGGATTTATACAAACTTGTAATGGA
>JASTWP010002884.1:0-34687 GCA_030770255.1 Temnothorax ravouxi
GAGCTCTGGTCAACGTCGCGCGTTCTCACTCGCGGCCCCGTTCGCGCGCGTCTTTTCTTCACCAACGATATTTAATTGTTTAGATCTTTGCGATATTTAATTTTTAATATTACATTTAAGTAAACGATAAACGAAGACAGCTTAATTCTAATGACAAGGAATGGGATGAATGGTAAATAAAAAGGAAAAATCATTTAAACTTTTTATTATATTATATACTTATTTATTCGTCATGTGGCATGAATTTTGTGTCAACATGAATTCATATAAATAGGTTAGATTACTATGCACTTTATTCCCATGATGGGGTTGAAAGGGCGTTTTTAGGGACGCCAACTTTTTACAAAATCATTTTACATTTACTCGCTTTCTGCCACCTAATTGCTCTGCCTATACACACACCCACACATACATGCACACAACGCTCGCCTTGTCTTATCCTTAGAATCCGTACAAATATATATTGCTTATAGATAAGTTACAAAATTGATATAGTGTTTTTTAAAAGCGCAATCTTAACTGAGGAAGTAAGAAAGTAATGGGAGTTCAAGGCAACTTCTTTACCTGAAACACACAAATGTAACAAGATGATTAATATAAAGCAATGTTTATTCAATATATTTTGTATTAGAAAAACGAGTAACTTATCAGTGTTCTTCTTCTTCAAAGTCCTCTATATCGAATAAACGACGTAATCCAAAAATATCAATGTCCGCGGAATTTTCCCAGATTTCAGCGTTGTTTTCCTGGTCAATCGTCCTAAACCAACTTATCCAACGCTGGCGCGCCAAGTTTACGAATCCTCATGCTATTTTATCTTGTGCATGAATATATGGTGCTGAAAACAAGATAAACAAAAATTTTAAAAATGTGAAATCTATGAAAATATTCATACGTACCGGATTGCGAGGGATCCGAATCCTCACCATATTATTTAGTTCTATTTCAAGTGCGGGCACGTTGTCTACCCATATCCACTGTAACAAAAAGAATGATTATATGTGACAGGAATTATAATAGTTTACGTTTACGTGAGTATTACTTCTGTAGTAACTTATACGAACGATATCATCGTAGTTACTATAAAATCTTTCGTTTATGCGGAGGAATTATCGTATCGGGGAGGGTCCGCGTGCAACGGCAGCGTCGGTCCGCGGAGGAGGGGGGGGGGGTATCGCGTTCGCGTTTCTCCATTAACTCTTCACGCTATTACATGCAAGCTTAATTAAATAAATTTTTATTGTACTTAGAAAATTTGCCTACCACCGCTGGATTTGAACCAGAAACCTCCGGCTTTTGAGTCAGTCACCTTCAGAATACAGGCCATAGTCTCTTAATTTTAAACAATAATATGTATACACTAAAATACTGCAGGCTATTTACACAGTTAAAATTTACACAAAAACACACATAGGACACAGATTACACGGTGAAATAAGATATAATGGGTCTCCACAAGATGAACAGAAAAGACCGTCCATGAGAATATACGGACATGTGTCGTGTCTGCGATAAACGTATAAAATCGAGAATAATCCACTGATTCTCACAATGCATGACGCACAAAACTTCACCTGTCTTGGAGTGAAATAACAGTATATGCATTACATCTTTGTCAGAGGATTTAACACATTTACTTCTGCATGATTCAACACTCTGAAAATTTCTTCCGTATCAGACATTTCAATATCATAACACGAATCGTCTGACAATATTGCATCTTCATCAGACATTTCTTCTTCTTCATTCACTTCTATTTCTTCATCGTTTGCTTCAACTTCCATTCTTTCTTCTCCTTCAAACAATTCTTCGAGATCCATTTTATTTTAATGATAAAACCGCGGTATTGCACTAACGCGTCTAAATCAATTAGACGTTATATTCTCCACCGTCTTTTCGACCGTTCCCTATTCTTTTCCAATATATTTGGTAATAGAGAAACATCCGGTTCGATTGGCGATCGGCGATTCCGATTTCGCGACGGATCAGGTATCTCGTTACGTCGACTCTTCACAAATCCGATTTGCAACAATTCCTCACGAGCGGTTTGCTGATTTTTACGATCGGTTTCCTGATTTTAGGATTGAACACCGGTTTGCAAAGTTCTTCGTATTCGTAGTTCATATCATGTTAAATTTGGTGGGCCTTGATATACAGTAGCATTAAGATGGCCAGGACGAACCAATTTTCGTATAAGCCGCAAAGAGCATCGAAAAAAAACGTTGCAGGCCTCAAAAGGCACCAATACACGGTATTAATGTTGGAAATCACAGTGCAGACAGCAACAGTCGCAACGCTTAAAAAATTTTTTGTCAAGACAAACACGACCGAACACGATCAAGCACACCAACCGACTCTTACTTCCAGTTCTCGACTACTGAGCGTACCATCAAATTCATCCTTCTACATCTCACTATTGTTACATTGTTTGCTTTTTTTTTCATATCTAATTTTATTGTGATCTCAACATCCATATTATTGCACCTTCCGAAAAATGTACGATGTATAGTTTTGCACGTGTGCAATGAAGTCACCGCGAGACACGTATGTTCTCGAAAACGATATCGCGCCATTGATTTTCGATGATTTGATCTGTATAACTGCTATTGAACCGCGATCAAATAGCTAAAAACAGCTATCAAACAGCTATTGAACCGCTATGAAACAACTAAAAACAACTAAAACGTCTTTAGAAACAACTAAAACGTCTTTAGAAACAACTAAAACGTCTTTAAAAACAACTAAAACGTAATTCAAAACAACTAAAACGTCTTTAAAAACAACTAAAACGTAATTCAAAACAACTAAAACGTAATTCAAAACAACTAAAACGTAATTCAAAACAACTAAAACGTAATTCAAAACAACTAAAACGTAATTCAAAACAACTAAAACGTATTTCAAAACAACTAAAACATCTATATTATACTACAAAGTTTTAGTTGTTTTGAAATACGTTTTAGTTGTTTTGAATTACGTTTTAGTTGTTTTGAATTACGTTTTAGTTGTTTTGAATTACGTTTTAGTTGTTTTGAATTACGTTTTAGTTGTTTTGAATTACGTTTTAGTTGTTTTTAAAGACGTTTTAGTTGTTTTGAATTACGTTTTAGTTGTTTTTAAAGACGTTTTAGTTGTTTCTAAAGACGTTTTAGTTGTTTCTAAAGACGTTTTAGTTGTTTTTAGTTGTTTCATAGCGGTTCAATAGCTGTTTGATAGCTGTTTTTAGCTATTTGATCGCGGTTCAATAGCAGTTATACAGATCAAATCATCGAAAATCAATGGCGCGATATCGTTTTCGAGAACATACGTGTCTCGCGGTGACTTCATTGCACACGTGCAAAACTATACATCGTACATTTTTCGGAAGGTGCAATAATATGGATGTTGAGATCACAATAAAATTAGATATGAAAAAAAAAGCAAACAATGTAACAATAGTGAGATGTAGAAGGATGAATTTGATGGTACGCTCAGTAGTCGAGAACTGGAAGTAAGAGTCGGTTGGTGTGCTTGATCGTGTTCGGTCGTGTTTGTCTTGACAAAAAATTTTTTAAGCGTTGCGACTGTTGCTGTCTGCACTGTGATTTCCAACATTAATACCGTGTATTGGTGCCTTTTGAGGCCTGCAACGTTTTTTTTCGATGCTCTTTGCGGCTTATACGAAAATTGGTTCGTCCTGGCCATCTTAATGCTACTGTATATCAAGGCCCACCAAATTTAACATGATATGAACTACGAATACGAAGAACTTTGCAAACCGGTGTTCAATCCTAAAATCAGGAAACCGATCGTAAAAATCAGCAAACCGCTCGTGAGGAATTGTTGCAAATCGGATTTGTGAAGAGTCGACGTAACGAGATACCTGATCCGTCGCGAAATCGGAATCGCCGATCGCCAATCGAACCGGATGTTTCTCTATTACCAAATATATTGGAAAAGAATAGGGAACGGTCGAAAAGACGGTGGAGAATATAACGTCTAATTGATTTAGACGCGTTAGTGCAATACCGCGGTTTTATCATTAAAATAAAATGGATCTCGAAGAATTGTTTGAAGGAGAAGAAAGAATGGAAGTTGAAGCAAACGATGAAGAAATAGAAGTGAATGAAGAAGAAGAAATGTCTGATGAAGATGCAATATTGTCAGACGATTCGTGTTATGATATTGAAATGTCTGATACGGAAGAAATTTTCAGAGTGTTGAATCATGCAGAAGTAAATGTGTTAAATCCTCTGACAAAGATGTAATGCATATACTGTTATTTCACTCCAAGACAGGTGAAGTTTTGTGCGTCATGCATTGTGAGAATCAGTGGATTATTCTCGATTTTATACGTTTATCGCAGACACGACACATGTCCGTATATTCTCATGGACGGTCTTTTCTGTTCATCTTGTGGAGACCCATTATATCTTATTTCACCGTGTAATCTGTGTCCTATGTGTGTTTTTGTGTAAATTTTAACTGTGTAAATAGCCTGCAGTATTTTAGTGTATACATATTATTGTTTAAAATTAAGAGACTATGGCCTGTATTCTGAAGGTGACTGACTCAAAAGCCGGAGGTTTCTGGTTCAAATCCAGCGGTGGTAGGCAAATTTTCTAAGTACAATAAAAATTTATTTAATTAAGCTTGCATGTAATAGCGTGAAGAGTTAATGGAGAAACGCGAACGCGATACCCCCCCCCCCTCCTCCGCGGACCGACGCTGCCGTTGCACGCGGACCCTCCCCGATACGATAATTCCTCCGCATAAACGAAAGATTTTATAGTAACTACGATGATATCGTTCGTATAAGTTACTACAGAAGTAATACTCACGTAAACGTAAACTATTATAATTCCTGTCACATATAATCATTCTTTTTGTTACAGTGGATATGGGTAGACAACGTGCCCGCACTTGAAATAGAACTAAATAATATGGTGAGGATTCGGATCCCTCGCAATCCGGTACGTATGAATATTTTCATAGATTTCACATTTTTAAAATTTTTGTTTATCTTGTTTTCAGCACCATATATTCATGCACAAGATAAAATAGCATGAGGATTCGTAAACTTGGCGCGCCAGCGTTGGATAAGTTGGTTTAGGACGATTGACCAGGAAAACAACGCTGAAATCTGGGAAAATTCCGCGGACATTGATATTTTTGGATTACGTCGTTTATTCGATATAGAGGACTTTGAAGAAGAAGAACACTGATAAGTTACTCGTTTTTCTAATACAAAATATATTGAATAAACATTGCTTTATATTAATCATCTTGTTACATTTGTGTGTTTCAGGTAAAGAAGTTGCCTTGAACTCCCATTACTTTCTTACTTCCTCAGTTAAGATTGCGCTTTTAAAAAACACTATATCAATTTTGTAACTTATCTATAAGCAATATATATTTGTACGGATTCTAAGGATAAGACAAGGCGAGCGTTGTGTGCATGTATGTGTGGGTGTGTGTATAGGCAGAGCAATTAGGTGGCAGAAAGCGAGTAAATGTAAAATGATTTTGTAAAAAGTTGGCGTCCCTAAAAACGCCCTTTCAACCCCATCATGGGAATAAAGTGCATAGTAATCTAACCTATTTATATGAATTCATGTTGACACAAAATTCATGCCACATGACGAATAAATAAGTATATAATATAATAAAAAGTTTAAATGATTTTTCCTTTTTATTTACCATTCATCCCATTCCTTGTCATTAGAATTAAGCTGTCTTCGTTTATCGTTTACTTAAATGTAATATTAAAAATTAAATATCGCAAAGATCTAAACAATTAAATATCGTTGGTGAAGAAAAGACGCGCGCGAACGGGGCCGCGAGTGAGAACGCGCGACGTTGACCAGAGCTCTATTTATTTTAATTTCTCGAGGTATTTCCACAAAACACCTCGCATGCATTGTACTTGTTTATGTGAACAGTCAAATTAAGTATACGTGACAACGCTTACTCGCTATTACGTTCCTGGAATTCCTTCAGCGATGCTAGTATAGGCTAGATAACGCGCAACACGTACTATTTTTGCAGATTGAACGTACAAAAGAGTTCACTGTTTCTCGTAGCGATACTTTTATTCGCGCGTTTGTCACCCGCAAAAAATTCACCGTTAAACATAGGGTTTATCCATACATTGTCATGTCGTTGCATGACGTTCCGTATGCAGCCACGATCGAGTACAACGTCTCTCGCATCTTTGAGAAATTGACGGGGTTCGATGTGTTTAAAATTTATTATCGCACCAGTCAGTATATGATGTCAGTATATGACTTTCAAGTATCTATCTCGCGCCATCTGAGTTCTGCCTCACTCACACTGTATCCGGGACCCACGTGTACAAAACGTTGACGTACCGAATCTTTCAGGCCTTCGAGACGTGCGATACAAGCGATCAATGACTCTTTGAGACCGATCGATAATCGTGGCCGTTTAATTCGGCTTTGTTCTTCCAACGATTCGATAAACTCGTCACATCGTTGCTTCCACGCGGTAAATTCTTCCCGCTGTAACATCTTCAAACCTTTCGCTATCGTAACAAGAATCATCCGAAGGAACTGCATCTTCATCGGACATTTCTTCTTCTTCATTAACTTCAACTTTAATTTCTTCATTGATTTCAATTTTCTTTAGAAGGTGCGATTTCCATTTTACTTTAAATAAAATTTGATGTACCAATTTCCGGATCTCGACTATTATTGAGTGAAGCCATCGTGACATTGTCCTTGATATCATATCATTGACCTGTACAGATTTAGTGCACGTGTGATTTAGTGTTCGATGATGTCATTGTGTGACATGTTGCGGCATATTCTTGAAAACAATATCACGTCATTGGCTTATGCAAAAATTAAATTGTATTTAACTTCGTCCCTACCAACACCATGCTTACAGCAGCCGTATATCGGCGCGCTATTTAAAAATACAACAATGGCAATTTTGTGAACGTTCGATGAAATTATCAATTATCGTGACGCGTCGCAATATGTCTTTGAAAAAGGTATCACGCCATTGACTTGTGTGGATTTAATCTATATGATCGCAGCAGCTATACATCGGCGCTATGCAAGATTTGCATTTTTGCATGTGTTTGATGAAGTCAGTGCATAAGTATAAAAATGCTTAAACATCTCTTGTCGTAAAGATGATGAATCTGTATTTTGGCGGGTGGACCATTCTTCAGCTACATCTCGCACGCGAACGCGGTTTTGAATGTAACAAGGACTTGTGTTGTTTGAGTTTAAATTTTTTTGAAAAAATACGGTAAGAGAAAAAAATATTTTATTTTTTGAGATTTAAAAACAGTGTTAAAATTTAATTACATAAAATTTATGAAACCGCCAGTACAACCCATAATTATTGGGTTGTTGGACGGGGTTCTGCCTCGGATGTATCCCAAAGCATATGATAATCTTATACATAGTTTCTGCATCATCGGGCTCGAGCCCTGCTACGTGGGACGGATATCTCCACGTATACGTTTATGTCAGGGGTGCTATGCGGCGTTTCACCTTCAGTTGCGTGGATATGAAAGAAAAGTGCAATGGCATGGCATTTCATCGCGGTTGCATGGGTTCCCAATCCATGTTAAAACAATGTGCTTCAAGTGCGAAAAAATAATCATGCGTATAAGGACTGCAGATGAGTGCCGCGAGTGTATTGAAGCGTATTTAAACAATGAAAGAGACTTTGCGAGATTTAATAGATGTCGTAAAATCTATGAGATAGAGCTTCATGAATGAGATTAGTATGTAATGATGAGAGTGAACGGCTCTGTATTGCGTGTGATTTATTGTAGTAGTATAATGCTAGTTGAGAGGGAAAATGTGTGAGTAAGTAAGAAGAGAATATGGATGAGTTATATATATATATATATATATATATATATATATATATATTGTAGGACATGACTATTGCATATTGTATTATTGACGTTCTGTATATGTTGTTGGATATACTATGCTTGTCATACTCGTGTGTGTGTTGCGTCGATGCATTGGCGGCGTGCGCAAAGAGCGAAAGAATTACGCTTAAATTTAAACGTTTATGTTTTATGTCGAGTTTATTGTGTGCAATCGGCAGATAGTTCTGTACTGCTAATGAACTACTACAATAAACTATTCTAAAGAACCTTTAGTGAAAATTTATACTATGTTTGACTGGCTTTCTGTCCCTGTTCCCGCAACATTCCCATATTACTGTATGACTTCGAATAATTAATGCGGAACTCGAACTTTATGCTTATAACGTACGTAGGAGCTGTCAGATAATCATTTTTTTTTATGTTATTTAAATCGCAAATATAACAGGTATGTTACTTTCTAAAAGATAATAATAAAAATAATGTTTAAAATATAATTAATATTTAAAATATAAATTGTATTAAATATAGATACTTATTCAATAGCAGTTATACAAATCAAATCATCGAAACAGTTTCGCGCGTGTTCGATAAAATCATCGCGAGACATGTTGCGACATGTTCTTCAAAACAATAACGCTCCATTGACTTATGCGAAATTGCGAAATTTGCAGTTTTGCACGTGTTCGATGAAATCATCGCGAGACACGTATGCTCTTGAAAAGAAATCATATTTGATGCCCGATGAGGTGATCTCATCACGAATGTTCTTGACAAAGGTATTACATTTAACGTATATGTGGATTGTGGCGGTCACCATGCAGCAGCCGTACATTGGCGCTATTTTTGCAAGATTTGCAGTTTTGTGTATGTATAAATGGTCTACGAGGATTCTAGAGCGCAGTCGAGAGTTCGATACGGTTCGTGTACGTCGCAAACAGCTAGATACGATGAACACTCACGGTGCGAACTACTACGTTCCGATTCAGGACGAAACGTGTGAGAAACAGCACAATGAGTAAGTACCGCTAATTTTCGTATATACTTGTGAAAAAAAACTTTTTTTAAACGTAATTGTATTTTTTTCAGTTTTGATAAACCCCGCTACACGCCACGTATTTTGGGAAGGAGATATGCCTTGACATCGACAGCATATAAATTTTTGGATGTTGGAATCAACGCGGGACCTATGTCCTCTGTGGATATACATATTGGTGATAACCGAGGCAATCGAATAATTCTGTCACATGCAACGTGGGTGACATTCATCGAAAAACGTGCAGATATACAGCGACTCGTGCAGTCATCGGCACCATCATCGCTAACGTTTCGAGATCTGGAGCTTGTTAAAATACGTGACGCAGATATTGTAAAATTGACGTCGTGCGGCACCAACTTGTACATGAAACCGTCAACTGTACTCTTCCTGTTCGAACTAGAACATTGCGTCGAGTATGTGTATTTTCAACTATATAAATATGTTCACGACGTAAGTGATAAATTCAAACATTTTGTAACAATTTTACGTCAAAATTGTATCACCGATAAATGCAACGCAGTTACAATCTTGCGTGAATTTTATGATAAAAATTCGATTTTTGATTGTGAATTATTAGCATACGCTTTGGATACTATTGTGTATAATGCGCTTCATGATAAATAAATACATATAATATGGTTAAAAAATTTCCTTTTTATTTACCGTTCTTTGTCGTTTATCGTTTACTTAAATATAATATTAAAATTAAATATCGCGAAGATCTAAACGATTAAATATTGTTGGCGAAAAAAATATGTGCGGTCGTGCGCAATAACGCGAACGGGGGCCGGGGGCCGGAAGGGACCGCGAGAACAAGAAGACGCGCGCGACCGGGGCGAGGGAGAGATAACGCGAGCGGGAGCGTGTGACGTCACGCGGACCGGCGCGGCCGTTGCACGCGGACCCCTCCCGCGGCGAAAACGCGGTCGCCCCGCGGCGCCGGAAAACCCCCTCGCCCCGCGGCGCCGGAAAACTCGGACCCCCTCGCCCCGCGGCGCCGGAAAACGCGGTTCCCCCCTCTCCCCCTCCCCGCGGCGCTCAAAAAACGCGGTTCCCCCCCTCCCCCTCTCCGCGGCGCTCGAAAAACGCGGTTCCCCCTCCTCCCCCTCTCCGCGGCGCTCGAAAAACGCGGTTCCCCCCTCCCCCGGTCCCCCCGACCCGCGGTTCCCCCCCCTGCCTGCGATTCCCCCCCCCCCGACCAGCGGTCCCCCCCCCGCCCGCGGTTCCCCCCGCCCCTCACCCCCCCTCAGATCCCACAGGTTGGGGTAGAACTCTCTTAGCTTACCTACTATTGTGAATTATTAGCATACGCTTTGGATACTATTGTGTATAATGCGCTTCATGATAAATAAATACATATAATATGGTTAAAAAATTTCCTTTTTATTTACCGTTCCCTGTCGTTAAGCTTCGTTTATCGTTTACTTAAATATAATATTAAAATTAAATATCGCGAAGATCTAAACGATTAAATATTGTTGGCGAAAAAAATATATGCGATCGTGCGCAATAACGCGAACGGGGGCCGGGGGCCGGGAGGGACCGCGAGAACAAGAAGACGCGCGCGACCGGGGCGAGGGAGAGATAACGCGAGCGGGAGCGTGTGACGTCACGCGGACCGGCGCGGCCGTTGCACGCGAACTCTGCGGCGCGGCGAAAACGCGGTCGCCCCGCGGCGCCTGAAAACGCGGACCCCCTCGCCCCGTGGCGCCGGAAAACGCGGACCCCCTCGCCCCGCGGCGCCGGAAAACGCGGTTCCCCCCTCTCCCTCCCCGTGGCGCTCGAAAACGCGGTTCCCCCCTCCCCCTCCTCGCGGCGCTCGAAAACGCGGTTCTCCCCTCCCCCTCCCCGCGGCGCTCCAAACCGTGGTTCCTCCCTCCCCCTCTCCGCGGCGCTCGAAAAACGCGGTTCCCCCCTCCCCCTCCCCGCGGTGCTCAAAAAACGCGGTTCCCCCCTCCCCCTCCCCGCGGTGCTCGAAAAACGCGGTTTCCCCCCTCCCCCCCGGTCTCCCCCCGACCCGCGGCCCCCCCCCCCCCGCGGTTCCCCCCCGCCCCTCACCCCCCCTGAGATCCCCGGGTTAGAACTCTCTTACCTTACCTACTAAGGTCGACTTCTAAATAGACGACTTATAAAAATACGGAAAACAGTCTAGCGGCGCGTCATGCATTCACCAATATGGCGGCGAATCTCAAGGAGGCTGGAGGTTGGAGGAGCAGAGCTTACGCGAGTAATCGTAAGGCCGTAATGCCGTTACCAACCGACATGGAAGCGAAATTGCTGCGCCAGATAGTTCTTGCAGGTATGGCGAATCAAGTCGTAAAAAAAGTTTCGCCCGACGAGGTATAAAAGAGAATCAGGACAAGGCCAAATGGAAACATGCTTACAGGTTAGGTATGGTGTGTTATTAATTGTCTTCGATAATTAAGACCTATTGAATGCGACAGCTCTCCATTCTGAACCATCTTTCAGAACACCAGAAATGGAGGGAAACCTGTGTTCATGCATTCTTTGTGCGTCCTACGAAAAATCAGTCCTGAATAGGTGGTTCATAAAGAGGTGTACGAAACGAATAAGATGTATATGCGAGGTGTCACGGCGATAGAACCCAAATGATTGCCCACATGCTGTGCCATCTTATAGCGAATTCGGGCGCTTGCACTAGTGAGCACGTGAACCATTGGTTGATCCACCGCCAAGGTATATATTTTTATCACAATTGTTGCTTTATAATGTTTTGCCTACTTATTTATAAAGATATTAATCTTCATTATGATCGAATATTATTCTCATTTATAGATATAATCAAATAGAACTGGGAAGATCATTTGCCGCGTGTCTGGTACATTTGGAAAGGCCGGATGGGCACTATCATCGATGGATATAAAGCATCCGTGGACGGTGTCAAGTGGTTCGCGTATTTCTTCTTGGAGGGTCAAGTGTGCCCTGAGCTGAAACGATTTGTCCCGTCGCTGCTGACGACACCTGGCAGCATCACCAAGTCATGGGCCAGGTAAATCGTTATTCTATCTCCTTTCAATTTCACGTTGATTCATCGAATAGATTACATCAATTCAATACGATCTTTTCAGATTGATACCACGCACTCAAGCAGTAGTACATACAAACGCTGCAGTCGCAGGGAATCGTGTCCAAATACAAACTGCTAGAAATCTAGGGTTCGGATAAAAAATGTGAGATTTTAATTTATAAAATAATATCTAGATATTATCATAGACTTTTGTTGTACAATACTAGGGCCCGGTTTCACCAACGTGATTTAATCTAATCGGTCGATTAAACTCACTCTTCGTCTCTTTTTAGGGAAACAGTTGGAAAGAGATGAAGAGTGAGTTTAATTGACCGATTAGATTAAATCACGTTGGTGAAACCGGGCCTAGACCGCTGACAGGCATCTCGGCCGTGATGCTTGCCGCCATGTTGATTTTAGTAAGATATGCTATACTACAGATTCTATACAAGTAGTTTTATACAAGATTTCTATACAATAGAAGTACAATAGTTTAATACTACAGGAGTAGTGGTTCGATTTTGGCATCCAAGTACGCTACACGTCGAAGGCATTACTTACAAACTTATTGATAACATGTAGTACCAATATTTAACACAAAAACATTTGCCTGCTTCGTTATGTACTGTAATAACAAATGCAGATAAACGCACATCATGAGCAACTGAACACCCGATAGTGACTTATTGTTAATTCAATATGGCCGCCGCGCACTCTTCACTAACACTTGCACTGGCATCAGCTTTTTGGCAGTGCGTCTATAGATGTTAATGATCTAGTATAAAAATCTGTGGATATTATATATTTATAATTTTAGTTCTGTTGTCAGCTTACCAGAAGTGGCTGCCGGAATCCGCGCACGCAGAAGTGGCACAGTTATGGCCGCCTTTGTAATTGAGAATAAAACATTAGGATTGTAATTATACAGTTTTTTAGATAATTAAATTATTTTATATATGAAAAAAAATCGAAATGCATCAGTTTTAGCCCTCCAGCAAGGGGTCGATTGTGTATCTTGAAATAATGAGGTAAAAATTATTTACAAAAGTGATTAATTAGCGTATCTACGATTTTATTTATCAAAATCTAATAAAATCTGTTAACTTTTGTCATTTTCACCTCGTTTCAAGATACACAACCGACCTCCAGACGTACGCAGCGGTTTATTTTATCGACTTTAAAAATTGGCGAGAAGTCGACTTTTTGTCATGACGAGAAGTCGACTTAAAGTCGACTTCTACCGAAACTGAACTTGGCAGAGAAGTTGACTTTTTTAAGGACGAAAGTCGACTTGAAGTCGACTTGAAGTCGGCGAATGTCTCAAAAAACGCCGACTAAAAGTCGACTTTTCGTCATGACAAGAAGTCGAATACCGTCATGGCGGGAAGTCGACTTTTAGTTGGCGCTTTTTGAGACATTCACCGACTTCAAGTCGACTTCAAGTCGACTTTCGTCCTTAAAAAAGTCGACTTCTCTGCCAATCAGTTTCGGTAGAAGTCGACTTCAAGTCGACTTAAAGTCGAGTTTTTGCTCTTAGGGATGAGTCACAAGTCTTTCGAATTAATCGAAAGACAATAGAAATCTTATAAAAATATTAGCAATTGCTCAATTAACATAAAAACAATTTTTATAATAAGGTCGAAAATGACAAAAATATCGACCAGTCATCGACCAGTCATCGACATTGTACTGCATATGACAAATCCGCCACAGTTACGTCATTATATGTCTCTTATAACAATATTTGCAATTTGCAATTAACATAAAAACAATTTTTATAATCAGGTCGAAAATGAAAAAAATATCGATTAGTCATCGACATCGACTATTCATCGACGCATCGACGTCGAATCGACGTCGATTCGACAAATCATTTCTGGCTGGGGAGATCTAGGTGCCGTTAGAGGCCCCAGTAGAACCACCCACTACTCTACTACTATTAATACTACTATGGGGAGTTCTAGAGCAGAGAGTGAGGGGGTGTTTACGATAATTGCTATCCGAGTAATTTCCCCTAGGACCGAAATATATGATAAGCACAGCCATCTACTACCATCATGATTCGTGACAACTCAATGGTGTCTGGTATAGCCTGCGACGCTTTTTCCGCCGGTCTCGCTATCCGGAGGAGGGCTATCGGGGATTAACTTACCGAAACACTTCTTTCACTTATTATGGGCGCCAGGCGTGACCAAGCACGCCACCGAACACAAGACTATTACTACTTTATCCGCGAATTTGCCCGTATACTCAGGGCTGGGCTTTCGGCTGGCGGGGATTTGGAGCGGGGCGATACGCAATTAGAGCACACACAGAAATGAAATAGAAATTAATATATTTTAGAAGAACATATTAGAAATAGCTACAGGACAAATAGAATATATGAAATAGAAGTGAAATCATAGACGAGATACGCGAAATCAGTCGGAATATGTACAATATCTACGGTAGCGCGATACTTAATAATTAAACGAGGTAACGAACGCGAATACTTGAAGGTCGCCGCAATACGACGAACGCGAATGTGTAGCCGGACGGCTAACACACATACCTGACAAACACGCCAGCTTTGCGCGATATTAACGCGAGTATCCACGAACGCCAACGCGAATACTTAGAGACTACGTAAATCCTCCGCACAAGAGGAGTATCGCGAGAAAGCGCAAATCGAAAATAGCAGCGCAATTAACGAAGTCTTATCGCGAGTTCGACTCGACGATTTCGCACGGACGGAAACTATACAACGCGCGGCCACGTGCCACGTACACAAAACCAATGTGACTTTTGCCGACGGCACTCGGGCGTTTAGGATCCCGTACGCAACACGAAACACGAAATTAGCCGCGTATCGCGGACGATCCCGCGGTCAGCCACGCGAATCCCGTCTCATACGAAGTCCGGTGATTCCGCGATGCCACGTCGATCCCGACGATCGCAACCAACGCCAATTCCCGGTCTCCACAGCTCGAATGCGTGGCGTCACAGTAACGAGGTCGAGTGCTCTCCAAAATACCTGGCCACTCGGCACCCGCCTAACACATTTATTACCGCGATCTTCCCGGCGCGACTCCCGTCGTCACTAGCCGCCCGATCGCGCACAACACACAAAACGACACTCTACAGAAAACGCACGCACATGACTGTCGACCGCGGCGGCATTCCCGGGGAGGGTCCCCTACGATCTCGAAGTACGGGAGAACTCACCCTCGGCGAGGCCCCGGCGCGAGGATCTTCGCGATCCTATCGATATCGAGATTAAAGCGCTCGCACGTGCCCTTCTCGGCAACGTCGAGGTAACAGGGATCTCCGGGGCCAACGCCTCAAGCGAGCTCTCGTTCCTACCGCGGAGACGCCAGGGTGATGACCTTACAAGAGATTCGCTGCTCGATGCGTCCGGGAGGTCCACCGGGAGGCAGGAGATGCACTCCCGACAACGGCTGGCACGACAGTGCTGGGACAATGGCCGATCGGGCTCGCGCCGGCTCCCCGCGCCTGCGCACTCTGTGCGTTTCGCGCGCTCCCGCCAATCCGAGCGCCGTCTCTACTTGTTCGCGCCGGTGTTCCTCCACGGCGCCTCCACTGCTGCGACGCTGTTGCTCGCGCCTCCGCCTCGGCGCTGTTGCTCGCGCCTCCATCTCGGCGACGCTGTTGCTCGCGCCTCCATCTCGGCGCGGCCTGCCCAAACGAGTCCGGCTGTCCTGGCCGCGACTCGTATCCCGGCGTAACGTGAGCCTGGCTGGCCGGGCCATGGCCACGTCGCCTGCACCCCTGGGGGCGACGGTCATGAGGACGGTACCTTCCTCGTGCCGTTCCGTTCGCCCTGGCTTTTTGGGCAGCTCAGGGCGTTCCCCCGGGCGTCTGTGGTTGTCACTGGCCGTTGTTGCCGAGCGCGGTGTCGTATCTCCAATCTCCCTGGGCGCCCGCCGGGGCGCACGGGGAGGCGCGGACGCGGCCCGATCTACAGCCACGTTTCCCAGCCGTCTCCTAGTCCTCTGGATTTCCCTCGTTGCGGCTCATGGCCGTTACAAACGTGCTCCGGTCAGCCCTGGCAATCTTTCCTACAAACTTAAATGCTATTAAAGTTAATGTTCGGACCCTTCCCCCGCTCCGCGCGAGGGAGCATCTCTAAATTCCCCTCGGCCGAGCCCGTCCGGAGAGTGAACGCGACTTGTCACGTCACAACTCCTCCTCCCCAGACGAGTGCCGAGGGGAAAGCCTCCGATCCGGACCTCGGATCACCACTCCGGCGTCAGAGTACTCTCAAAATTAGAAACTACTTTCGCGATATCCCTCCATTATGACACGCGATACAACCCATCTTAGGCTCAAAATTATCCCTAGGAATCCGCCAACAACCAACATTACCTTTCGCTCGTCCCCCCCCCTCTCCGCGCGCGACCAGTATGCTATAGGAACAGAGAGAGAAAGGAGATCAAAGAAAAACACACACCCATTCAATAGTCACACACATCTCCTCTCTGGCCATCGATCCTTTTACATAGGGGACAGTCCGGTATCACACAGACTACAACAGGATAGTAGGGCTTAAGATCCTGCACGTAAACTTTACCCGCGGGCGACCCGTCCGGATGAGCTAACTCGTAGACCGCCGGAGAGATCTCTCGCTGTACTCGCAGGGGTCCTTGGAATTTCGGTGCCAGCTTGCCGGCCACACCCTGCGCGGCAGAGGACAACACATGTTGCCGTCGCAACACTAAATCACCGACACGAAATTTACGCGGTCTTCTTCGCAGGTTATAATGTGCAGCCTGTTTTTGGTTCGCCTGGTCGAGGTTTTCCGCCACCCACTCCCTAATCGCACGCAGTTTTTCCATACGTTGCGACCATTCCCCGGGATGTCGCGCTTCTACTTTGGCCGTTTCACTTCCCGAGTCACGCAAGGAGCTGGGCGGCGTCAACTCACGCCCGAAATTCAAAAGAGCTGGAGAGGTACCCAACGACGAGTGAAATGCCGTATTATACGCGAAACGAAAATGTGGCAAATGCAGATCCCCCTCTCTGTGATCCTTCTCTATAAACGCCACGATCATCGTCTTCAAAACGCGATTGACTCTTTCCACCGGATTCGCCTGAGGATGATACGGGGGTACGGTCGTGTGCGTAATTCGATTTTCCTCCGCAAAACCCTTAATAACTCGATTAATAAATTCCGTCCCGTTGTCCGTCAGGAGAATCTTCGGTGTTCCCCAGCGAGACACTACTAAATCCTCGAGAGCTTCCCGAATCTTCGGACCCGTGGCCGCCCGCAACGCTTTAATCTCTATCCACTTCGTAAATAGATCTTGAATTACGAGCAAGTATTGAAAACCGGCTTTACTACGCGGCAACGGTCCCACGATATCCGCGGCGATCGCGGTCCACGGTCCTTCTATTACGCGGCGTCCCATCCAACCCGCCGGACCCGCTTGTTCTACCTTTGTTCTTTGACAGGTGTCACAAGTTCGAATATATTTTGTCACGTCTCGAAACATGTTCGGCCAATAATACGCGACGGCAAGACGTTGATACGTCTTTTCAACACCCAAGTGTCCGGCCTGAGGGGCGTCATGCAATTCTTTAAGAGCCTGAAGGCGTTGCTCTCGCGGTAGCACTAACTTCCATCTGTCGAGATCTTCGACGATCTCAGAAATTACGGGTCTCGGTCGCAAGAAATACAATTGCCCGTCCACGCTTCTCCAATGCGCAAATTTCTTAGGTTCGGTAGCTACTTCGCGAAATCGCTTCTTATACCACGGATCGGAGGTATCTGGGTCCTCCGTTACTTCCACCACGGCGCTAACTAGTCTCTCCTCCCCGCCCTCGTACATACGTGACAGTGCGTCGGGCACGTGATGTTGGGCCCCCTTCCTATATTCGACCGTATAGTCGTACTCTAAAAGCTCTAACGCCCACCGAGCTAGTCTACCCGTGGGATTTTTAAGATTATGGAGCCATCGCAAACTGCTATGGTCCGTAATCACTGTAAATTTGTACCCCTCTAAATACGGTCGAAACTTCTTAATGGCCCAGACGACGGCCAAGCATTCCTGCTCCGTCACGGAGTAACGAGTCTCGGGATCGGATAAGACGCGACTGGCGTATGCAATGACGCGTTCTTCGCCGTCTAAATTCTGCGTCAAAACGGCTCCTAAACCTACCGAACTCGCATCGGTCTGCAGCACGAACGGCTTTTCGAAGTCAGGGCACGCGAGAACCGGAGCGAACATCAAACTTTCGCGAATACGTTCGAAGGCGCGACACTGCGCATCCCCCCACTCCCAGCGCCTGCCTTTTCTCAAAAGGCGATTCAATGGTTCGCTGAGGGTGGCGAATTGCGGGATAAACCTACGATACCACGACGACATGCCCAGAAAACGACGTAATTGCCGGAGATTTCGGGGAGCTGGGTATTCCATGATTGGCTTAACCTTTTCGGGATCGATTGATAAGCCCCCCTTCTCTACGACGAATCCTAGATATCGAACTTGAGGACGGCAAAGTTCGCATTTTTCCAAATTAATCGTAAGACCGGCTTCTGAAATTTTATCCAGAACGCGCTTCAACCACTCGAGATGTTCTTCGAACGTTTCTGTCGCGATGATTATATCGTCGAGGTAATTGAATACGAATGGTTCCATTTCCGGACCGATTAAGGTATCCAACAAGCGCTGAAAGGTAGCCGGTGCCCCTGTTAAACCGTAGGGCATTCGTACGAAGTGATAATGTCCTTTTCCCGGAACGCTAAAAACCGTTATTTCGCGACTATCCTTGCTTAAAGGTATTTGAAAATACGCCTGACTTAAATCTATCGTCGAGATGTACTTCGCTCTACGAAGTTTATTTAATATACCGTCCATCGGCGGTATGGGATACGCGTCTTTCTTCGAGATTCGATTCACTCCCCGAAAATCTAAACAGAACCGGTACTTGCCATTGGATTTCTTCACCATTACGATCGGGTTTGCCCATTGACTGGTCGATGGCTCGATAATTCCCGCTTTTAACATCTTGTCGACCTCCGCGCGAATGGCCTCCTGCACCTTCGGCGATACGAGATAGCAACGTTGCTTTACGGGTGCGTGGTCCCCCACCTCAATTTTGTGCTCCGTTAGATCAGTTAGCCCGGGGTTCTCCGGGGGCTTCGCGATTGTCCGTAAAAAAATTTCCAGCTTTCTCTTCTGATCCGACGTCAGCTCTAATAATCCGCAGCAAGCACGTGGGGTATCGTCCGAATGGAAATGATAACGGTTACGTGGCCGATCCGCGAAATACCACTCTGCCCTGGCAAAGTCTAACGCGATTCCAAATTTTATTAGAAAATCCATCCCAATAATGCAAGGCACCGCTAGATCAGGTAAAAGGCCGACGGAAATTTTCGCGTTTCGATCTTTCAAGCGTATCGGCGTGGAGATCTCGCCTCGAATGGTGGCCAATTGCCCGTTGGCCATACGAATTCGGGCTCCTCCCCCGCGTTCCGCTCGTATTCCTAATTTCTGTAATTTCTCCATCCCCTCTCCACCGATTAGGGTACGACTTGATCCGGAATCTACAAGAGCTAATAAAGGGCAACCGCCCACGTGAATCTCAATATTTTGTAGCGGAGGTAACTCGGGCTCAAAAGTGACGTTCGATTCCGGTAGCGTCTTCGCCGAGGTATCCGCGGTTCGGGTCTCGTTCTCTAAACTCGGAGTCGTAGGGATCCGACCTACGCACTCCCTTCCGCGTTTCCCGAACACGAAGAACAAGTTCTCGAAGTGAACTCGCGCCTCCCGCAACGATAGCAATGCCTGCGGCGCGGTTCTTTGCACTCCCGCGCACGATATCCGACTTTATCGCAATTCCAGCATTTCATTCCGGTGTCGCTGGTACCGGTCCCGGTCGCGGTTGCTGCTGTCGCGGCAGCCGTTGATGCGGCCTTCGGGGCGTTCCTCCGTCTTCCCGCCGGTTGGCCGACGGCCTCCCCCGCAGCGACAGTGCTCGGACCCTTAGGTTTCCCTTTCGGTGCATGGTACGCGAGATCCGGGAACATCGACTGCTCCGGTGGTAACGGGGGTCGATAATTCTTATCTGCAAGGAGGCTACGCTCCATCCGTGTGGCTAGATCCTCGAAAGTACGGAAATCCGCAAACTCAAATCGGCGAATAGCGATCTGTAACCGCGGTAACAAATTCCGGTGTGCTAGGGTAAGCTGTTCCGCCAAGGACCAGGGAGGGCTCATCCTACCAAACAAAGCGCGCAAACACGTAATATAATCCGCGGCGGTTTCTTGTTCCCCCTGCGTACGGCGGAGAACCTCCTCCCTTAACGTATAGTGATAATCCGGATCTCCAAACCTAGCCCTCCACGCCGTCTCAAAATCACGCCAATCGCGCCAGTTCGGACTCTCCAGACGCACCCAATACAACGCGGTTCCCGACAAAAATAATGGCAAGCACTTAAAAAGATCCCCGTCCTCAATAGGGATAATTGCGCGAGCCTCCTGAATGCGCGTCAAGAAGGCCTCCGCGTCACTACCACGCTTCCCCGAAAAATGCAAATCACATTTGCGCATCAAGTGATACGCCTCGGACGCACGCATAGAACGTCGCTCGGTCGCAGGCGGGTCGCGTCGCGCAAGCGGGGGTGGCACGAGATTGTGAGTTTGTCCCCCCGACCTATCCGTACGCTGGTCCGCGAGCCCTGGGGGCAATGACCAGGCCCCTGCCGCGGAATTCGGGCTCACCCCCATAAGGAGTGCCGGTGGATCCCCCGTTTTTCCGTCGGCCATACCCGTTTCCCCGGTATTTTCTGTATTCATCGCGGGGGAAAACGGAGGGTCTTGGCCGCTTAATCTCGCCTCCTCGTGACGGACGAGGCTTGCGCGCAAGGTAGGCAAGATCCCGCAAGTCTTTAACCCGCGCGCTTTTAAGTGTTGAATCGCCTGAGGTTCCGTCAATGTATTAATCCAACGATGTGGGGATTGACTCCCGGGCATGTCGCGACACCGGCGCGATGCTTCGATCCTCCCCCCAACCTCCAATTACGCCCGTTCGAGCTTAAGGTATCCAAACTTTTCACAAAACGCGGCTCAATAAGGTAACGATAATTTCGCGACGCTCAATTCTCTGTATAATATTCCGCGCGAACTCTAATACATACCCCTAGGAACAATTCACGCTAACTTTGCATATGCCAGTCACGAGAACAAAGGGGAACAAAAAAAGGTAAACAATACCGAAAGTCGGGTTTGCTTTCCGTCACCCGAACGCGCGCAAAGCTAAGGGCTTCGCATTTCAGGCAGAGGGGCCGAAATCAACAGCATTCCATTCGCGACAAACACGTAGGAATTCGTCGAAAGAAACGCTAAGGTACCGAGAGTCAAACAATAGCGGCAGGCAAACCAAAACAAAGGCAACAACTCAGCGAGTCGAAATTCAATACGGCACGCACTTCGTGTGGCACCGAAATTCCCGAACATATATTCACGCAAATTTCCAAATTATCTTTCACGGGGATCGAGGCCAATACATGCTCACACAATAATATACACAAAAGACACAGGAATTCACAAAATTCAATAATTGCGTATGCTTACTCCCCAAATTCCGATTCCGCCTCTTCTTTATTTTCTCGTAACAATACTTTTCAATTTCTCAGCGAGACGCCCCACGTTGGGCGCCAAAATTCCTTGCGACGCTTTTTCCGCCGGTCTCGCTATCCGGAGGAGGGCTATCGGGGATTAACTTACCGAAACACTTCTTTCACTTATTATGGGCGCCAGGCGTGACCAAGCACGCCACCGAACACAAGACTATTACTACTTTATCCGCGAATTTGCCCGTATACTCAGGGCTGGGCTTTCGGCTGGCGGGGATTTGGAGCGGGGCGATACGCAATTAGAGCACACACAGAAATGAAATAGAAATTAATATATTTTAGAAAAACATATTAGAAATAGCAACAGGACAAATAGAATATATGAAATAGAAGTGAAATCATAGACGAGATACGCGAAATCAGTCGGAATATGTACAATATCTACGGTAGCGCGATACTTAATAATTAAACGAGGTCACGAACGCGAATACTTGAAGGTCGCCGCAATACGACGAACGCGAATGTGCAGCCGGACGGCTAGCACACATACCTGACAAACACGCCAGCTTTGCGCGATATTAACGCGAGTATCCACGAACGCCAACGCGAATACTTAGAGACTACATAAATCTTCCGCGCAAGAGGAGTATCGCGAGAAAGCGTAAATCGAAAATAGCAGCGCAATTAACGAAGTCTTATCGCGAGTTCGACTCGACGATTTCGCACGGACGGAAACTATACAACGCGCGGCCACGTGCCACGTACACAAAACCAATGTGACTTTTGCCGACGGCACTCGGGCGTTTAGGATCCCGTACGCAACACGAAACACAAAATTAGGCGCGTATCGCGGACGATCCCGCGGTCAGTCACGCGAATCCCGTCTCATACGAAGTCCGGTGATTCCGCGATGCCACGTCGATCCCGACGATCGCAACCAACGCCAATTCCCGGTCTCCACAGCCCGAATGCGTGGCGTCACAGTAACGAGGTCGAGTGCCCTCCAAAATACCTGGCCACTCGGCACCCGCCTAACACATTTATTACCGCGATCTTCCCGGCGCGACTCCCGTCGTCACTAGCCGCCCGATCGCGCACAACACACAAAACGACACTCTACAGAAAACGCACGCACATGACTGTCGGCCGCGGCGGCATTCCCCGGGAGGGTCCCCTACGATCTCGAAGTACGGGAGAACTCACCCTCGGCGAGGCCCCGGCGCGAGGATCTTCGCGATCCTATCGATATCGAGATTAAAGCGCTCGCACGTGCCCTTCTCGGCAACGTCGAGGTAACAGGGATCTCCGGGGCCAACGCCTCAAGCGAGCTCTCGTTCCTACCGCGGAGACGCCAGGGTGATGACCTTACAAGAGATTCGCTGCTCGATGCGTCCGGGAGGTCCACCGGGAGGCAGGAGATGCGCTCCCGACAACGGCTGGCACGACAGTGCTGGGATAATGGCGGGTCGGGCTCGCGCCGGCTCCCCGCGCCTGCGCACTCTGTGCGTTCCGCGCGCTCCCGCCAATCCGAGCGCCGTCTCTACTTGTTCGCGCCGGTGTTCCTCCACGGCGCCTCCACTGCTGCGACGCTGTTGCTCGCGCCTCCGCCTCGGCGCTGTTGCTCGCGCCTCCATCTCGGCGCGGCCTGCCCAAACGAGTCCGGCTGTCCTGGCCGCGACTCGTATCCCGGCGTAACGTGAGCCTGGCTGGCCGGGCCATGGCCACGTCGCCTGCACCCTTGGGGGCGACGGTCATGAGGACGGTACCTTCTTCGTGCCGTTCCGTTCGCCCTGGCCTTTTGGGCAGCTCAGGGCGTTCCCCCGGGCGTCTGTGGTTGTCACTGGCCGTTGTTGCCGAGCGCGGTGTCGTATCTCCAATCTCCCTGGGCGTCCGCCGGGGCGCACGGGGAGGCGCGGACGCGGCCCGATCTACAGCCACGTTTCCCAGCCGTGTCCTATTCCTCTGGATTTCTCTCGTTGCGGCTCATGGCCGTTACAAACGTGCTCCGGTCAGCCCTGGCAATCTTTCCTACAAACTTAAATGCTATTAAAGTTAATGTTCGGACCCTTGCCCCGCTCCGCGCGAGGGAGCATCTCCAAATTCCCCTCGGCCGAGCCCGTCCGGAGAGTGAACGCGACTTGTCACGTCACAAGCCAAATCAACGGGCATCACAGGCGAGTTGCGAGTTGCGAGTTCTGTGAGTTTGTAGCAGGTAACCTGAAAAATACGATATAAATTATTTGATTGTTGCAATTAAAAATAATCTGTTTTTAATGTATGGTTCCTAATGTATCAAGAGACACAGTAGTATCTCGCGCCAAGTACACGCGGAGCGAGACCGCACCGTGACTCTTTTACGCGACGCGACGGGTTGCGAGTAACCGAGATGTTGAGATCTCGTTAACGAGTGAACGGATCAAGTTCTAAGTAGGCTTGATCGATAGTTGGGGTGAAAATAAGGGGGGTATCTCCTATATAATTTTCCGCTACGTGCCCTACGAGCGGAGATATTGCGACGCAAAGTCCAAATGTGAAAATTTTTTATTAAGATACTCCTCCTAACGCCGATCTGTGTGATATGATATATCACGTGATCAGAGAAAATGTCCCTTTCACTTTTTCGACACTGGCGGCGCAGATATCGCCAGTTTCGATATCGCGAGCGTATTTCGAACGATCTAGTAGGTAAATCATTAAAAGTCGATAGACTTATCGGTCAGAAGCACAGATTAATAGACAGATAGCCAATGGCCCCTCAAAAGTCGAGACCAGCCGTTCCGTGCCTTGCGTACCAACACACTTTGCCCCTTATCGACAGACTTTGCCCCTAGGTTTGAGTCCGGGCTAAATCACATTACAGACCAGAGAGAAGAATGAAATAAATAAATATATATATATATATTTATATAAGTATATATATATATATATATATATATATATATATATATATATATATTATGCATATTTAAAAGTTATAAATATAAAAGTGCACATAGAGGCGCTCGTGGACGGGGACCACCTAAAACGCGGCCGTGACCACTCTCATTCTTCTCTCTGGTCTGTAATGTGATTTAGCCCGGACTCAAACCTAGGGGCAAAGTCTGTCGGTAAGGGGCAAAGTGTGTTGGTACGCATATATATATATATATATATATATACATACATGCATATTTAAAAAATATATATTTATTTATTTATTTATAAATGTAAAAATTGTAAATAAAATAAATATTTATAAACACTATAATTCAGGAAGGAAAAGATTTAGGAGTTAGATTTAGGAGTAGAGAGAGCTATGTGCCTAAATAAAATATAGATATTAATTGTTACTTTATTATTTATTGAAGATTATTTTTGATAATAATATATATGTTGATGCCCGATATATATTTTTTTCACCAGCTCCGCCTCTACCTCTTCCTTTACCTCTGTCTCTGCCTCTGCCTCTGTCTCTCTGCTTCTTCCTCGGTCTCTACCTCTCCTTCGCATCACGATAAAACAAAACAATAAAAAGAAAAAGAAAAGGAAATGTGTGTGTGTGTGCGTGCGTGCGTGCGCGCGCGCGTGCATGCGTGCGTGCGTGCGTGTTAGATCTTAGATTGTTATTATCTATACGAATTTATTATATATGTATGTATATATACATAAAAGGTATATGTTTTACGCTGTTATATATTATTTATCATATATATAGAACGCATATCTTTATTTTATTTTAAAAATTTATTAAAACAAAAACATTTTAGTAAACAGTTTATACGAATTGTTTATTTAAATTGTTTGTTATTATCTAATAATTTTTTATAGTAATGAACTTGCAATGACTAAAATCTTCTATAGAGAGGCCATCTCGTCTAATCTGTCCCACGCGTTCACAAGAGCACGATTTTTTATAATCCAACTATATCTTAATCTTGTTAAACGCTTTCTTGCCTTTAAAGTCATCAGATTTCGACGAGTTGTCGCCTGCAATTCTCCCAATTTTTCTGTAAATAAGAAATTAAAGCAAATGTATATATAATAATATTTTACATAATAATTATAAATATGTGTACATAGTTATTCCTAACAATTTATATATTAATGTACAAAACTTACTTATAAACATCCATAGGTCATGGATTATCTGTAAATTTATGATTTAATGTCCTGTGGTATCGTTTTATTAAATTATTTAATATTTGTCCGTTTAAGCTTCCGATACGTTGAAAATCGGGTTGGTGCTACTCGTTTTATCAAAAAACGGCCGTAATAGCGAAAGTCACGTTATTGGGATCGACGTCTCATATATAGCGATATGTCTGATTTAATATTATGAAAAACTGTCATAATATCTTTTTCAGGTAATGACGCCAAAGCCATTAAGCCTTTGTAAGTATTTCCTCTGATTGCTTCAAATTTGCTCTCTTTTTTCCTATGATTTTTCTAATATTTTTGCATAACGCCTATAAAATATTATAAAGATTTAAATAAATAATTAAAAATATTTAATATGAATTGTTATTGTATGCATATAATATTTTTAATATATATGTTAAAAATATTATGCATACAATAATAAAGATTGAGATTGAGATTAAGATTGAGAGAGAGAGAGAAAGAGAAAGAGAGAGAGAGAGAGAGAGAGAGAGAGAAAGAAAGAAAGAGAGAGAGAGAGAGAGAGAATTGATACTTGTGAATAATGGAAATAACATCCTTTCTTGCGTCTTATTAACTTCAGCAGATATGGTAAGAACGTTAAAAAAGCTTTTTGAAGATCAAATTCTAAATCGGTCATTACTGTTCGTGGACGCAATGACGGTGCTAATTTAGTGACTATATATTCTAATTGGTTAATAATCTGTACATTTCCTTCGTTCCATGATAACCTACGCAAAAGGTATTCCTTAGAATAGAAAAATATGTAAAAAAAATAATAATAATTTTTATGTTTAGAATCATTGTTACAACTTTTGAAATAGATATTATTAATAAATTTTAAATAACTTACATGATTAAATTTTTGAGCCATTAATGTAAAAAATTGTCGTGTCTCATTAACAGTTGTACTTTTATTTTTATTTTCTAATAAAATAGAAGCAGTTTTAAACGTAGCGTCAGCAAATATTTCTTCAGTAGCGCCCGTTTTGCATAAAGTCCGAATAAAAGCTCGATCAAATATTAGGCCAGTCATTAAAGACAATTAATTCACTTTAATTACAAAAGTTTTCAAATTTTGATGGAATATTGGGTGAGTTAAAATAACAATAAATTTCATTTTGCAACCATCCCCGAGGTCCGGAACATGCTAAACATTGCAAAAAACGTTAATTTATTATAACTTTGCGAAAAAAATTGCAATGATTCTAAACCAATTAGAATATATAGTCACTAAATTAGCACCGTCATTGCGTCCACGAACAGTAATGACCGATTTAGAATTTGATCTTCAAAAAGCTTTTTTAACGTTCTTACCATATCTGCTGAAGTTAATAGACGCAAGAAAGAATGTTATTTCCATTATTCACAAGTATCAATTCTCTCTCCTCTCTCTCTCTCTCTCTCTCTCTCTCTCTCTCTCCCCCTCCCTCTCTCTCTCTTAATCTTAATCTCAATCTCAATCTTTATTATTGTATGCATAATATTTTTAACGTATATATTAAAAATATTATATGCATACAATAACAATTTATATTAAATATTTTTAATTATTTATTTAAATCTTTATAATATTTTATAGGCGTTATGTAAAAATATTAGAAAAATCATAGGAAAAAAGAGAGCAAATTCGAAGCAATCAGAGGAAATACTTACAAAGGCTTAATGGCTTTGGCGTCATTACCTGAAAAAGATATTGTGACAGTTTCATAATATTAAATCAGACATGTCGCTATATATGAGACGTCGATCCCAATAACGTTACTTTCGCTATTATGGCCGTTTTTTGATAAAACGAGTAGCACCAACCCGATTTTCAACGTATCGGAAGCTTAAACGGACAAATATTAAATAATCTCTACTATTATATAAAGGGGAAAAGTTTGTACTGTTGTTCGGAGTAATCTTAGAAACTATTGGACCGATTTTGAAAGCATTGTACATGAAGTAGGGGTAGAATTTTCCGAGGAGTGTTATAGGGTGTATAGTTTTTCGTTATCGATCTTCTGGAAACCGATTTTTCTAATTTCTTTAATTTTTCGGAAAATAATTTACGGAATCTTAAAGAATTAAGAATTTTCTGGTGAGTAATATAAAATGTATAATGTACTCTTATTTTCACTAAAATTTATTTCACCAAAATGTTATTAATTTTCTCTTTTCTCTTTCTTTACAAATTAATTTTATTTTTTTTCTAATGAATAAATGTTTTTTTTTTATAATTTCTATTAATTTTAACGATCCAAAAACTTTATCCCACGTTATTTCCTTCTTATTTTCCCTAAAACTTATCTCCTAAAAATGTTATTAATTTTTTCTCTTTTTTTTAACAAATTAATTTTATCTTTTTTTAAATATTTTTTTCTAAATACGTTTTTTTTTTAATTTTTAAATCTTACAACACTTTTATTTTCACTAAAACTTATTTCATCAATATGTTATTAATTTTCTGTTTTTCTTTTTTTTCACTTTTTTTCTAATCAATAAATGTATTTTTTTAGATTTTTCTGTAATTTCTATTAATTTCTAAACCTTAAAACAAAATCAGCAATTCAATTTATTTCTCGATTAACTGGCGCAATATATACAAGAATGCACAACGTTTCCCGGTGATCCCTTATGTGAAGGGCTTAAGCGCAGGCATATGGGGTATTCTTGAGAGAGTCCGCTGTGACGTGGTATATAAGATACCGAAAAAACTCAGTGCTGTCATCAGGAGGGGCAAGGATAGATTGGCGACTAACAGGGAAACTAATGTGGTTTACAAAATTGATTGTGAGAATTGCGACGCGTCTTACATTGGGCAGACGAAGAGACATCTCGAGACAAGAGTGAAAGAACATTTCAGCGATATTAAAAAACATGACAGCAATTTCTCTGTCGTAAGCAAGCACCGGATACAGAATGACCACAATTTTAAGTGGTCAGATCCGAAAATATTACACAAAGAACCTCACTTGAAAATGAGAGAGATCGCTGAAATGTTCTTTATAAAGAAAAATAAGAACACGATCAATTTAAAAAAAGATACCGAGAATTTAAATACGATATACGACAGTGTCATCATGTCAGTTTCACTGTTTATATTTCTACCTCGGGACACCTTGTTTCTTTCTTTGTCCGCTCAGTTTCCCAAGTACTCGCATACATGTAACATGTCGCAACGAAGAACTAGTCATACGCGAAAGCCTATTATGAAATTCGTAAGTTTTTCTTGATTGTTGCTTTCTCTCCTCATATATCATTGTTGTTACAAATTAAGATTTGTCCACAGCTGACCTTTAGGGCCATGCAGGAACATGCTCGTGAACTCAGGAATCTGTACTAATTATGTTACGAGTCAATAGATGATAGGTATTGCTCAATATTTAATAACGTCGTTAACTTAATATTTGTCTCGATTGATTTATATTGTTTTTCTTTTTCGCTGTTCCTGTTTCAGTTCGCACTTGAAAAGGGCTCGAATATAGAGCCGAAAAACGTTGTGCATTCTTGTATATATTGCGCCAGTTAATCGAGAAATAAATTGAATTGCTGATTTTATTCACTGGCGGACGAAATTATTATCGATACTTAAAACAAAAGACGAATCATTTTCTCGAATACACATCAATTTTTTATTTTAATATTACGTAAATTTTATTTCTTTTAATTTTTTTAAAACAATTTTAAGAAAAACACATTCTACTTTTAAAATAAATTTACTACATTTTAAATTAATTTTTTTTAATTTTCTTGAGTAATAATCTATATAATATCTGTACTGTCAGTTTTCGTTATCGACGTTTAATTCCGCGGAAGCTTCAAGCCGAAGCGTGTCCTTGACAACGGGACTCTGAGAATTATTGATTTTTCGTTTTTCAGATTTAATTTGGAATTCGAACCAAAAGATCTCAGGAATCTGTCATTTAGGAGATATGGTAAGTCAGGGATATAATAATGTATCCGTGATCTGTTGATCTTCAGTATTTTTGGAACCGTTGTTCATAAAAGTAGATAAGCAAAATTAATATTTCAGTCTTCTTCGTACAATTTAAATTACTAATTTTTTATAATTGCTTGAAATTATTTTTTAAAATTTTATTATTTTTGGAACCGTTGTTCATAAAAGTAGATAAGCAAAATTAATATTTTAGTCTTCTTCGTACAATTTAAATTACTAATTTTTTATAATTGCTTGAAATTATTTTTTAAAATTCAAAATGCATAAATGTCTACAAAAGATCTCAGGAATTAATAGATGATTTTTTGCCTGTCAGATTTAATTTGGAATTCGAAAAGATCTCAGGAACCTGTCATTAATAGGAGATACGGTAAGTCAGGGATATAATAATGTATCCGTGATCTGTTGAAGTCTTCAGTATTTTTGGAACCGTTGTTCATAAAGCAAAATTAATATTTCAGTCTCCCTCTTAGATTATTATTTTGTACAATTTAGATTACTAATTTTTATAATTGTTTGAAATTATTCTTTAAAATTCAAAATGCATAAATGTCTACAAAAGATCTCAGGAATCTGCCATTAATAGATGATACGGTAAGTCAGGGATACAATAATGTATCCGTGATCTGTTGAAGTTTTCTTGGAACCGTTGTTTATTGTAAAGGTAAATAAACAAAATTAAAATTTCAGTCTTTCTCTTATTGTCAAATTATTATTTCGTATAATTTAAATTATCTTTACTCTATCACTGCATGCAGAACTTATTGCCAAATATTTATTAATTATATAATAAACAAGGTTTAAAGACTCATATCCATGGCACTTGACAACATCCAATTTCAGAATTTCTTTCTCTGCAACGACTACACGCACGATCAAACAATAAATTTTCCACTAAATAAGTTTTACCCCAAGGGCAATAAGTTCATGGTGGAACCAACAGATAGGGCCTATTAGTTTAGCAGAAACCTCGCTGTCGCATATTAGGAGCCTTTCTCATAATAGGGGACTTTCCTCTATTATTATTTTACCAGCCATCAGAACCACTTAAACTATGGGAAACTTTTAAAAAAGATCTTTGTGAAGACATACTAAATAGGATACGTCATCAAAAATACGATTTTACTTTGCAATTTGATGAAAATATTTACAATGAAGGTTTGATTCAAATTGAAGATAAACTTTTAGAATTAAATGAAAAAAACTTGACTAAATTTGGTTTACCGTCAACAAATCGTTTAAATCATAATCTTTTTGAAGCAATACTGAAACAACCATATGACAGTAATCAGTTAAATGCACACTGAGGGAAAAATTTTGTTGAATCAACAAAACAAATTTGCTTGGCAACATACAATCATCCGGTTTTGTTAAATCAACTAAACAATTTTGTTGATTTTTCAATTTATTGATCCAATTATTTATTTTATTAAATTAAGTACACGTCTATTATTTGAACAAAATAAAATAATTAAATTTTAAAAATGGTTATACAATAGAAAACGGCCAAATTACGAGCTATTAATAGGTGTATATTTATTCAAACAACTTAACAACGAATGTGTTCGCAACCCACACAGAACATAACAACCATGGAACGCCCATTGAACATCCATGATGGATGAATCAATCGTTTCGGGGACATCCGTGGGCATCCACTACGTATCCACAGAAAGTGGTAATCGGCACCAATTATATGTAATGTAGTCGTCCTTTGAACGTACCGCGAGGTATATATTAGACGTACATCAAATGTCTTATGGATGTTCAATATTATACGTTCAACAGACGTAGAATGTACATCTAATAAACATCTACCGGTATGTCCAAAGGACGACGACATTACATAGAAATGGTGCTTATTATCAGTGTTTGTGGATAGCTGATAGATGATTATGCATGTCCTCCCCACACAGAACAAAAAGCTCTAATAGACGTCTACTAGACGTCCATAGTTCCGCATTTCACACCTCCATTCGACCTCCATTAGACGTATTGATAGATACAACAAATAGATAATTATTTATAAGTCGTATCCAACAAATTATCAAAAATTGCTTTGCAGACCCCTGCTATGTGATACCTGAAGTATCACTTTAGATGATCTGCAGCAAAGAATTATCGCAGTCAGGCCTCTCACAGGCTCGCCTCTTATACTAACGCGTGATGTTTTTTTATTACGAGAAAGTACTGGCTCATGGTAGCCGCGTCGCGGCAGTGCGTGTTACTAACGCTCGCGGTCGCGTCGTTAGATATCCACCAAAGCTCCATTAAACGTCTAGTTAACGTCTATAAATTATCCATTCGAGGTATTCTTCTGAATGTTTAGTGTATGGCCACTTTACGGTCCTGCATGACGTCCATTTAGGATCCTGGATCGAACATACGATAGACATTCCCTTCACGTCCATAAAGTACGTTTCCTCGAAGACGGATTTAGAACATCTATTAGATGTTCAATTGACGTACTACAGTTGCAGCTAATCGAGGTATTCTTCTGGATGTTTAGTGTATGGCCATTTTACGGTCTTGCATAACGTCCATTTAGGATCTTGAATCGATCATCCAATAGACATTCCCTTCACGTCCATCAAATACGTTTTCTTGAAGACGGATTTAGAACGTCTATTAGATGTCCAGTTAGAGTACTACAGTTGCAGTTAATCAAGGTATTCTTCTGAATGTCCTATGGACATCTATTTTACATCCATTATAAACGTTCAAAGCGGCACATATCATGTATGTGCAATGGATGTTCCGCTTTTATCCATCAAGACAAATCCAACTAAGAGCCTGCTGTGACGTTTAAATGACATACATATATCGTCCATCGTGGATGTGGACGTTTTGCGGACCTATGGACCAATTATGGACGTCCAATGGATATTTCGTTCTGTGTGGGAATATAATGGTATTATACAAAATCATTTTTTTAAAGTTAATGATCAATTTTGTTAACTCGATAAAATAATTTTATTGAATCAAGAACATTAACGTTTTTAAAAATAGTATATTTATTCAAAGAAATATATAGTTAATGTTATATTATGTACCTATAAGCAGTAGTATATTTACCTCAAAAAACCGAAGTAACAAGTGGTAGACGTAATCTTTGTATCTCGATAAATCTTGAAAAAACCTAAGCAGTAGTATCTTTACCTCGAAAAAACCGAAGTAACAAGTGGTAGATGTAATCTTTGTTTCTCGAAAAATCTCGAAAAAACCCAAGCAGTAGTATTTTTATTTCCAAAAAATTATAACTCAAGTGATACACATCAAAAAAATTATGTTATTACAAAATACAAAAAAGAATTGATATCTCTTTTTAAATTACAGCGCCAATTACAGAGAGAATATACACTGAGAATCTTTGTATCTCGAAAAATCTCGAAAAAACCTAAGCAGTAGTATTTTTATTTTCAAATATGTATGTTGTTACCTCGAAAGAAAACAGTAGTAATATTATTACAATCACAAAAAAGAAATGATATCTCTTTTTAAATGACAGCGCCAATTACAGAGAGAACATACACTGAGAAAAAAATGTGTTAATCTCAAGAAATATTTAGTCCGATACGTTCAACTGAACATTTTAGTTAGTTAACTAAACATTAGTTAAATTAATTAATTAAAGAAACGAAATAAATTGTTGAAACAACTAATATATTTAGTTAACTAACTAAAATGTTTAGTTGAACGTATCGAACTAAATATTTCTTGGAATTAACAATTTTTTTTCTCAGTGTATTTTTCGAGATACAAAGATTAGGTTTTTTCGAGGTATAATATTACCACTGTTTTTTTTTCAAGGTTATAATATTACAAAGAATTATTTTAATCACAAAGAATTAAAGAGGTAACATTATAAAATAAAAATATTTAATTAAAATAAAATAAATAAATTTTTCTTGTAAAAAACTTGGCGCTGCTTTTTTAAGGTTTAGAGCCTCCGCACAAGACTTTTTTATAGCAATGTAGTGTAACGAAATGTGGGTCAACGCACAAGAAACGTATCGGTTACGGCGTTATACGTGAATACGTTTCTTGTGCGTTGATCTACGTTACGTTATCATACGCTATCATACGAGAGTCTTGTGCGGAGGCTCTTAAGCGGGGAGCCCACACTTCTGCACAACGCATAAGGCGTAAGCATAAGAAAATTGATTGGTCTATTTCCTTATCCACATATGTATGGACCTTACGTATTATGTGTTATGCAAAAGTCTGTGTTCCCCGCTTTATCCAGACAAATTTGCATAGCGCATAAACATAAGCGTAAGAAATTGAATGGTTCATATATATGTGCAAAAGGAAATAGACCTACCTATCCATCTCTTTATGTATATGTTTATGCACCTATGCAAGTTTTTCTGGATTGACCTTAAAAAAGCAGCGCCAAGTTTTTTACAAGAAAAATTTATTTATTTTATTTTAATTAAATATTTTTATTTTATAATGTTACCTCTTTAATTCTTTGTGATTAAAATAATTCTTTGTAATATTATAACCTTGAAAAAAAAACAGTGGTAATATTATACCTCGAAAAAACCTAATCTTTGTATCTCGAAAAATACACTGAGAAAAAAAATTGTTAATTCCAAGAAATATTTAGTTCGATACGTTAAACTAAACATTTTAGTTAGTTAACTAAATATTAGTTGTTTCAACAATTTATTTCGTTTCTTTAATTAATTAATTTAACTAATGTTTAGTTAACTAACTAAAATGTTCAGTTGAACGTATCGGACTAAATATTTCTTGAGATTAACACATTTTTTTCTCAGTGTATGTTCTCTCTGTAATTGGCGCTGTCATTTAAAAAGAGATATCATTTCTTTTTTGTGATTGTAATAATATTACTACTGTTTTCTTTCGAGGTAACAACATACATATTTGAAAATAAAAATACTACTGCTTAGGTTTTTTCGAGATTTTTCGAGATACAAAGATTCTCAGTGTATATTCTCTCTGTAATTGGCGCTGTAATTTAAAAAGAGATATCAATTCTTTTTTGTATTTTGTAATAACATAATTTTTTTGATGTGTATCACTTGAGTTATAATTTTTTGGAAATAAAAATACTACTGCTTGGGTTTTTTCGAGATTTGT